>PVJA010031178.1:0-25098 GCA_004027025.1 Myocastor coypus | reverse complement strand
GGTTTGGGCTGGGCTGGAACAGGAAGTTAGTCACGGGAACGCAGAGGCGGGGCAGAGGTTCGCAGGGGCTTACCCGCGGCGGGTACGTAGGCTCAGCTCCCAGCGGTGGGGTTTGGGCTGTGCTGGGCTGGAACAGGAAGTTAGTCGCGGGAACGCAGAGGCGGGGCAGAGGGGCGCAGGGGCTTACCCACGGCCCGTGCGCAGGCTCAGCTCCCAGCGGTGGGGTTTGGGCTGGGCTGGAACAGGAAGTTCTAAATACTTATTGTTAAAATCTTTTTCAGATTTGTGAATTGTCTTTTCACTCTGTTGGTCATTTCTTTTGACATGCAAAAACTTCTTCGCTGGAAGAGGTTCCATTTGTTGATGCTTTCAAGTGTTAAACATGCATTTAGATTTTTGTCCATGAAATTTTTGTCTACCCAGATGTCTTCAACATTTTCTCCCACTTTCTCTTCCAGGAGATTTAGTGTTTCTCTTTTAGTATTTAGATATTTAATCCATTTTGAATTTAGTTCAGTGCATCGTGATAGACTAGGGTCAAGTTTTATTTTTCAGCATGTAGAGAGCCAGTTTTACCAGCACCATTTGTTAAAGAGGCTATCTTTCTTCCAATAAACATGTTTGGCCCCTTTGTTGAAAATAAGGTGGCTGAGTGCTTTTGTATTTGCGTCTGAATCTTCTAATCTATTCCATTGAACCTCATGTCTATTCTTTTGCCAATACCATGCTGATTTTCTTACTGTAGCTTTGTAGTATAACTTTAGGTCAGGAATTATAATGTCTCCTGACTTACCTTTGTTGCCCAAAATTGTCTTTACAATTCTGGTTTTTTTTTTTTTTTTTTTTTTTTGATTCCAAATAAATTTTAGCAATGATTTCTGTTGATTCCTAATAATCTTACATTGTTCATTTTTGCAGATGTTGAATTATTTTTTCCTGCATCCTAGTTGTCTTTAAGAGATCCTTTCTTACCTTTTTACTAGCTGCGATAGTGTCTTCAAGATCTGAGACTCTATCTTCACTTTGGTTCAAACAGTTTTGCCAGTTTGTGATAGAGATTTTATTTTCTTGTATATCTCTTTGAAGCTGTTTCATATGATCTATTTCTTTCCTATGTTGCTCAATCAGGAAATCCATTGTTCTTCTATTCTCTTCTAACTTTTTATCAATGTCTTCTTTAGTAGTACTAGAGTCTCTCATTATAGTTATCCTTTCTCTCTGAATTTCCGACTATTTCTGTACTGTTCTCCTCTGTACCTTTATGTAGTTGTTCCCCTCTTTAGATACTATCCATTTAGAGATGTCTTTTTTAACTTCAGAAGTTATTCCTGCTCTGGTTTCCTCTATATGTTTGTGCAGTTGTTTTTCCACTTCAGAGTGTTTTTCTTTTTTTACTTCCGATGTTATCTCTGATCTGAGTTGCTCTATATGTTTCTCCACTTGTCTGTCTGCCTTGGATGCTAGCAATTCCGAGATTTTGTCTGCATGATTGCTGTTTTCTTCCATGGTAGTGTCTCATGCATTTATTTTGGGTGGACTCAGGGTCAGAGATTAGATCTTGCTCCTTGTCATCATTTTGTAAGGCAGTGATCACTGCACGTTGAAGTTACACAGTTAGTGCCTCTGGCAATTTGGGTCTGGATCCATCATGCTTGTTCCCCTCCAGACGTGCCTGGCTGGATTTCAGAGCTCAGGCAGCAGCTGCCTACCATGAGGCCCCATGGGTCAGGATGGTGGTAGGCCCTATGAGGATGGTGGGTGGCCGTGTATGGTCTGTGGGTGTACTTGGGGTTCAGGCAGTTGCCAAGTAGTGGGATGAATGCAGCCTGAAAGAGTTGTTACATGTCCATCGTGAGTCCTGTTCCGGAAAGTGGGTGGAATTGGAGCTGGTGCTTTTGATGAGTCAGGGAATGGACCTGGGTTGAGTCCGCCACGTACCCGGTTAGGATAGTTGGTTAGGTCCAGGCTGAAGTTTCGGCTGGGCCCTGCACAGCCAGTCAGGATCGCATACAGGTCCAGGCTGGAGTTCAGGGATGGCCACCACAAGGCCAATCAGGATGGCGCGCAGGTCCCAGAAATCAATACTATTCTAACTTTAAAAAAATGTCCCTTTTAAATGAATAAAGAGTTGGAATAAAAGCATAGCCCACATTATGAACTCTGGCATTCACCACACCTGCAAATAATTTGATATTATTCATGAAGGCTGTAGGCAATGTATAGGTCATTTGAAACTAAAGCGGCTTTTGTCAGTTCCTCAGTGATTAAAATGCAGTCAGACTAATGATCCCTGATTGGGTTATAAAAGAGCACTTAGTTTCTTCCGATTTATTTTAGAACCTAAGCCCTGGGAACTTGCAGCTGCCATATGAGGGGCCAACTGCCTTTTTTGATTGATGGAATTACTATCAGAAAGAAAGTGGTAATTTTAGGAAACACGTGTCAGATGACCACATTGTAAGTGAAATGGGAAAGTGATTCTGGGGCAGAAGATGAAAAAGAGAAAAGGTAAGTGAAAATTCAAGTTGCAGTGAGGTGGAAAGTAACCATTGTGAGCTTCTTGGATATCTTTTTGTGAAACATATGACTCCTTTGGAAAGGTTAAAAACGTTAAGGCAGAAAAGGTGAATTTTGTAAAAAAGGAACAGTATTTCAATAGAACTTTGCATAGAGTCACCATTATTTGTGATATAGCATGAAAACTGATATTTTTTCACATGTGAAAACTAATCTTTCACTCATTTGGATCCATGATTTATTCGTTTAAGTCATGGTTCAGAAACAAAGGACAAATAAATAGATACAAAGCATAGGGAGCGTGCAGCTTAGCTTCGTTGTGTAAGTGCCTGCTTAGGCAAATGCAGTGAGGCATGATGGGAGCAGGGTTCGATCCCAACCCGACATGCCTTACCAGACCCACCCATAGTATAGCCTGAGCCAAAAAAAGATTTCCTTAAAGTCCGGATAGAAAGCTCAGTGCCACAGGGGCCAGGGGTTTGATCCTCAGGCCTGTTGTGCCAGCCCTGCCCTGTGCCTGTAGTCCTAGCTCTTGGGAGGGTGCAAACAGGTGGATCACTGCAAGTCCGATCTAGTAGTGATACGCCGAACACCCTGTAGACCTTCCTTAAAATTACAAAAAACAAAACAACACAATACGAAGTATTAATGTAGCATTTTACAAATCTATGTCAAATGTACCCAACCTAACAAGTTGCACAATACTTTATACCACAAATGCTTCAACAAAGAATTATTAAAAAATATATTATAAAATAAAATCATACATTTATACTCACTTCAATGAAATTAAATTATACATCAATGTTAAATAGATATTTGTAGAATTATCTAATGATTAGAAATTAAATATTATACTACTAATGAATATATGAATCACAAGTGAACTAGTACTTTTTTTTTTTTTTTTTTTTGTCTTTTTGAGACAGGGTCTCCCTAAGCAGTTCAGGCTGGCCTTGAGCTCACTTTTGTAGCCCAGGCTGGTCTCAAACTCACACTGATCCTCCTACCTCAGCCTCCCAAGTGCTGGGATTACAGGCGTGTGCCACCACACTGGGCTCCTAAACTAGTACTTTCAACACAAGCAAATCTATTACATATTAGAAAATATTTAAAGAAAGATAAATGGCTATTCCAATGCGAGAATAAGAGAATTCTAAATACCTATGACACTGAAAACAGGAAAAAAAAGAAATGAATACCAATGAAATAATCATGGGTTCTTAAAGCTGAATTTTAAACAGCAAATTTTCATTAGCAGATTCAGATAAATTCTAGGTTTCAATAAATATATAAGACTTTCAAAATATTTACAAATAAAATGAGACAAAAACTCAATCACTCTTATCAAACTATGTACATATTAGTAATACTGAGTATATGTATCCACCACCTCACAATATTCTAATTATTATTTATGAATACGACCCGGCAAATACTAAGATATTTGGAAACCCACTGCTCCATTACTTATACTTTCTTTTATAATTTGGATTCTCTAGCTTAATTTCCTGATTAATAAAATAGAAATAATTTTATCAACTTAGTAGAGCCTAGGTGTTTAGTATAAATATTCCCATCAGCTGCTTCGCTTCACAGTAGGTCATTGTGATAACCTCCTCATGGCTCAAATCAATCACTTCCTACTTGTGTTTGCGGTCCAACTTATGCTTTCACTATAGTATTTATGTTTCTTAAAACTGGTGACTGTAGATGATTTAATTGTGAAGCCTTAATTTCTATCATTAGCTCCTTCATTGTGAAGTATATACAGGAGATACATAATATATGACCGAAGTGAAATATTTCATATATAACAGTAATAGGTACTACATTAGATTGTATACTTTTTCTTATAAATCTTATATCAAATTAATATTACATAAAATTATAGAACGTGGTGCCTTGATGTTCTCCAGAACTTCTAAATAATAAAATATGTTAGATTAGCCTATGTTACTACAATCATGTCTTGCTAATTTGTTTCCATGGAGACTGTCACATTGTTAAGTATTATACTTAGTAGACTAAGTGGTAGTAGGTACTCAATAAGATTGTCAAATTAATCCATGATCTAAGACAATGAAAGAAAGGTTATATACCTCATATCTCATGTAAGATATATATGTTACTTTCCATGTATAAAACATTATACCATTTTGAATTTCCACTGATAACAAAATAAGTCATTTACTACTTTTAATTATAAAATAAATTATAGGTTTTTTTTATGGGACCTCAGAGGAAAGGGATGAATGAACTGTAGTGCGTCTAACGAGAGTCACCCAGAAAAAAACATTCTCTCAGGCTTTCACAGAAAGCAAACTGGCCAAGCAATGGCCGTGACTCGTCGCGAAGGCTGACACTAACAACAGTTCTACAAAGTACTGTCTATGGTCTCAAACTTAATCCTGAGGGGATTTGACCCTGGAAGATACAAAAAAAAAAAAAAAATGAATGTTTTGTTATACAGGTCTTGCTTCAACTTGCCCTTGACCACCCAGCAGGAAAAAAAAAGTCCTTAAGTACAATGCATGAAACGCAGAGCTAGATTGGTGAGATGAGCTTTAGGAGGCTTAGATTCAATAGCCTCCAACATTACAAGCTTCACTGGTGGCCCACTGCAATTGCAAAACATTTGACTGTGTATGTATCTGCTTCCTCTTAGTCCAAAGAGAAGTATATTCTTTTCCTTTCTTTTTTTTTTTTAAGCAACATCAATAGGGAGGTAGGTCATGCCCACACACTGTACTCTGTAGAACGATTGTGAGGATAATATGCAATATGTCAACTTTCAAAGAAAAGAAAGGGGAAAAGAAAAAAAAAGTAATATTGATTTAGAAAGGTTAATGTTTAATTGTTTGATCAATCTTATATACCTATATGTATTAATCTAAACTGATCTGATGATGAAAATATGTAATATAACCATTGTTAAATTTAAACAATAAAAAAAATTGAAACTCAAAAAAAATGAATTATAGGTTTTAATACTCAACTCTTAGCCATAAATACTTGCTTTTTGCTTAGAAAAATTAAACTATTTTAATCTAACTGGGAAAAAAGTGTTGACTTATGAAAAACAATCAGTTTTATACAACTGGTTCCATATATACTTAAAATTGTATAAAATTACAGTAAAGGAATAATATCAAGTGTCTCATGGTTTTTTTTTTTTTTGCCTCTATACACCAATATATTGGTATAATTTTTGTTTCACAGATTGACATTGTTCAAGGCCAGTACATGTTCTTAGCTCAGCGACCAAGCAAAATGAGGTGTACTAAAAATTACTTTTATGTTACTCAAATATTTGTAAAATAATCAAAAATATTTCAAAAGGCAATATCTTCAATTTTTCATCTTTATTTCAAAGATAGAAATATTATCAATGAAGGTATTTGTGTATCTTATTTCAAAGGAAAATATGCTTTATGAGTATTGCTTCTTTAAATAATTTAATGAAAACAATTGTTACTTACGTTGATGCAAGAGAACTTTAAAAATTGTGAGTATAATAAAATATGTGGTTTCGTGTAAAATAAAAAATTCTAGATAGGTAGCAGATCAAGTAGCATAAACCATGCTGAACTTCCTAATTAGAAAAGTGATACTGTCATTTTCACTTATGATTTGTGAAAAGAATTAACAAAGTTAAACTGAATAAATAAAACAGAAGTGTAATGTCAGCTTAATATGGGTAAAAACAGGTAATAAAATGATCTAAAAGAGAATGTTGGTTTAAATTTATTATAAACAATCACAAAAGCTAAGTTCAAATATCACCTCATAATCTTTTCTTTTTTTATTTTTATATATTTAGAACAGGGTATCACTATGTAGCTCAGACTTTTAGTGATCCTCTTGTTTTCAGTCTCCTCAGTGCTCAGTTTACAGGTGTGCACCACCTAACCTGGGCTCAGCAAATTTAATTATTTTATTTTATTTATTTTATTTTGTATTTTAGGGAAGGGTCTACAGGGTGTTCAAGGTCTCACTGCTAGGTTGCTCTCATAGTGATCTACCTGTTTACACACTCTCAAGAGCTGGGATTACAAGTGTGCACCACCATGCCCAGTCTCAATTGCCATCTCCACACTCCCCAGGGGCAGGACCAGCACTGTGGGCAAAGGATCAAACCCCCAACCCCCGTGCTGGCTTGAAGGCTCTTTAATCCACTGAGCTATTTGGCATGCCCAAGTTTTCCTTCATTTTATGGTTTGTGTTGAGAAAGCTGCCATGATTCTAATGGACTTTCCTTTATAAGTGATCTGCACCTTTTCTCTAAAAGCTTCTAATATTCTCTATTTTTGCTGAATTCCTGCGATCTTGATTATTATGTGTCTAGGTGTAGATTTATTTTGGTTATGGCTAATTGGATTTCTATATGCCTCACTTGTCTGTATGTCAGACTCTTTTCCCATGTCTGGGAAAATTTCTACGACTATTTCTGCAAACAGCCTTTTAATATAATTTTTGTTGACTCCTACTGTTTTACTGACACCCACTTTTTTACATTGTTTTTGTTTGCATCCTCTTGCAGCTGTTGAATCATTATTTCTTGCTTCCTTGCTATTTTTAATAGATATATCCGTTAAAGATCACTAGCTGCAATACTGTCTTCAAGGTCTGAAAGATTATCTTCCATTTTATTCAAGCACTTTCCCACCTATCAATGAAATTCTTAATTTCCTGGATACCTTTTTGAATCGATTCACTCATTCAAATTTATTCATTTAATGTTTCCATCATTTTTATTCTCTTCTTTTTTATCTGACCTCATTAAATATTCTGAGAAACGTTTTCATGATTGCTGTCATTTCTATTATGACCTAAGAGACTACTTCTGATCATATTTTCTCCACAGCCTGATAGAATTATTTCTTCACTGCAGTTGCTATCATTTCACAAAGCTCAGGTGGGTGACTTCCAAGTTCTTCTATATCCTTCTTTCTGGACTTGTTCTGAGTGGGCTGAAGGTCTTAGATGCTTTTCATTTCTTCCTTTGTAGTTTTCGAGGCTTCCGGAATTAAACATTCATGGTTGGATTTCAGGTGATGGGTCAGTAATTGTACCACGACAGTTCAGAAGGTGGGGTAGACTCATTAAAGCTCCTGGTGTGGGATTCAGTATATCTTTTATGAAAACTCAGAAAAACTCTGCAGATGGTTGGTCATCAAGGCTCCTGTGACTGGTGTTGGGAGGTGCATCTCAGCCAGGTTGCCATGTTAATAGCGTGTGTCAGGGCTTATTAGAGCCCTATAACTCTTTGATGTCTGTCTGCTTTCTGTGATAGTGCACTAAGCTGGACGTGGTGGTGCACGCCTGTAATCCCAGCACTCGGGAGGCTGAGGCAGGAGGATTGGTGAGAGTTCGAGACCAGCCTGGGCTACAAAACTGAGCTCAAGGCCAGCCTAAACTGTACAGAGAGACCCTGTCTCAAGAAGACAAAAAAAAATTTTCCTTTCTAAATTTTTTTCATCTCCCTTTTGCCTCCCTCCTTCTTTGTTCAGATCCCTTCTTTTAATGTTAAACATTATTGATATTATTAATCTTAGCTCATGTTATGGCCCATAGTCCTTATATTAATTGAGTGTTTTTAGGTCCCTATACACGGCATATCTTTAATTGTATTTCTCCTGCCCCTCCTCCAAGTCCTTGCTCTTTTTTCTTTGCTCTTCTTCCCTACTGCAAAAGATCTATCCACTTATCCCCTTCTGTTCATCCATTATTGTTTCCTTTGTACTTTGGTTTTCTCAAATGAGTGAGAGACAACTTACTATACTTAAATGTTTCTGTCCATTTTACTTAACATTATATCATCCAAGTGTTTTGATATAATCCAGTTTGTCCCATACTCAATGATATAATCCCTTTTGTTAAATGCCCCATATAAGCCATTTTTATGTATGAGTAGTATTGCATTATACATACATACCACATATTCTTTATCATTATTCTGTTGATATGTATACAGGCTGTTTCAAGAATTTAGGTTTTGTGAATTGTAGTGCTATAAACACTGCTGTGCATGTGTTCTTATAGCATAAAGCTTAAGCTCTTTGGGAGGGTACCTAGAAGTAGGGTGGCTGGGTCATGTCAAATTTCTAATTTCATTTCTTTAACAAATCTTTACAAATATTTTTCACAATGGTTGTGCTAGTTTACATTCCCACCCCAGCACAGGATTTACAGGTGTACATCAACATGCCCAGTCTTGGTAACTGGCTCAGTGCCTCTGGGAGACAGGGCCAGTAGGACGTGCAGTTAGTTCCTGAGGTCGAACCCAGGTTCCTGTGCTTGCCTAAGCAGATGCCCAGTCTGCTGAGCTACTTTGCAAGCCCTTGGAAAGTACAATTTTATCCCAGCTTCTCCAATATTTATCACCATTACTTCGTATTATAGAATGTATTATAGAACATTGCACATATCTTTATCCCTCTAACTTTGGCCTTGATCAAAATTACTTTCGCTGTGTAGGTCTCTTCTGAATGTACTTAATTTAAAGATTTGTATTTTAAAAAACTTACACTGCATTGAGTCTTTATAACAGCTTTTGGAGAATGGCAGTTATGATGGTATTTGTTCTTCTTGTCCAGGAGCAAGAGATAACTTTCCAGTTTTTGTTTTGTATTCCATATCCTTTTTCAGAGTACTTCAGTTTCCTTTTAAAAGTCTTGGTTAGGTTAATTTGTTGGTCAGCTTAATCCCTAGATATTTCTTTTTTCATGAAGCTCTTCTGAAAACATTATTTTTTAGAAATTCCTTCACACTAATTTTATTATTGGAGTACACATATTCAAATTAGTTTTATATACTGATTTTATGTTCTACTGTCTTCCTAAAGTTCTTTATAAATTCCAAAAACTTTTTGGTGAAGTTCATTGAACAAATATTCTCAATAGTATCCTGCCACTTACAAATAATGATAATTTGACTTCTTCCTTTCCTATATTTACCCCCTTTATTTCTTTTTCTTGCCTAGTATGTCTGGCAAATGTTTCAAGTCCTATGTTAAGAAAAAGGTGATAGTTGATGTACTTTCTCAGTTTCTAATTTTAGCATAAGAATTGATTTTAGTTTTCCCCCATTTACTATAATGCTAACTCTTGGTTTGTCATAAATAGCTTTATTATATTCAGCACTTATCATATTTATACCTGTTTCCTTCAAGGATTTTTATTTAAAAAAGGGGTTTGGATTTTTTTGAATTTTTTTTTCTGCATCTATTTATGTGGTGATATGGATTTTTACCCTGCAGCTGATGTGATGCATTGCGTTTTGACACAGTATTGTTGAACCCTTCATGCGTCTCTGGAATGAAACTTGCTTGGCCTTCATGCATGATCTTTCTGTTGACATACTGCATTCTATTGGCTAATACTTTGCTTGAGATTTTTGCATCTATGTTACCTAAGATATTTGGTCTATATTTTTTCTATTTTAGCTGAGTCTTCATCTGGTTTGGAAAGCAGGGTGAACTAATTTTCATAAATAAATTTGGGAAACACCACTTCCTTTGATTTCTTTAAGTAGCGTCAGGATTATTGGTGATATAATAGTTGCAAAGGTTTGTAGAATTCTGTCACAAATTCATCGAGTTCTGGGCTTTTCATTTGGTAAGTTCTTTATTATTATGTGAGCTTATTTGCTTATTGTTGGGTTGTTAAGCACCTTTGTGTTTTCTTGGGTTAGTTTTATTAATTTGTGTTTGTGTAGGAATTGGCCTGTTAAAGCCACTAATTCTGCAAGTTAAAAAAATAGATTATTGTATGATAAAATTAGCAAAAATGGTTTGAACAATCTTGATTCTAAGTGCCATTCTTTCCACCTCTTAAACACAGTTGACTAGTTTCCTTATACTCTGAAGTTCTAATGCAAACGGAGGTGAGTATAGGAATAGTAATTTGAATAATCAACAAATACACTCAGCTGTTTTTTGCAATTATTTTTCTTCCCTCAAAGAACAGCTCTCTTAGATGTCAGTTTTTCTGGAGGACTTATACTATGTGCACATTCCTAACTCTTTGTAGACTCCTGAGGGTTCATTAAGAGGTCCTGTTTCACTTTAGCAGCTAAATTAGTCACTTTGTTTTGAGTTCACAAAAGAGTTGTGACTTTCATAAATTTTCTTCCTAAGGTTACTCCACTTACTTCAAGAACTGCTATTCCACAGTAAGTGCATGCACTTTAAAACACTATGTTTACTGGGATCACCCATTTCATGTTCTGCTGTATAATTTGGCTTTACCATGAAGCAGATTTATTTCTGAATACAGCAAATTGTTCTTACTTATTAATTAATTAATTAGTTTATTTAGCTACTGGGAATTGAACTCAGGACATTGTACTGTCTAGCTATATTCTCAACCCATTTTTATTCATTATTATTTAGCAAAGTACACAGTACAATTTCACTACTAAAATAAAATAAGACATAGTAATTAATGCAAGAGTTTTCAAAATGTGTCACTGTAGTCTGAATGTTTGTATCTAACCAAAATTGATATATTGAAATCTGAACTGCAAAGTGATCAGTATAAGAGGTGAAGCCTTTGCAAAGCAGTTAGGTCAAAAGAAAATGCCTAGTGAAGCATTAGCGCCAGGTTAAAAAGTCCTAAGAAAGACTCTCTGGACCTCTCCCAGGAGACAACAGGCAGGGAAGTCTTGGGCATAAGCCAGAAAGTGGCCACTGAGCAGATATGACTTCTCATGTCCAAGAAATACATTTTCATTACACACATGCTATTCCCTTTATGGTACTTCTTATAGGAATTGAAGCAGATTCCTGCAGCTTAGACTCTTGGAAAGGGATGATGCAGTGATCAGAAATATGCTAATAAAAGTAAAACTAATAAACATATTAGAGAAAGAAATGAAAACTGGCTTTCTGCTGAGGACGTGAACGTTCAGAAGAGATGCAAAACAACTGAGTGGAATTTTATGTAACTGTGGGACTAGTTCTCCCCCCTCACTTTTGTTTTCCTTAGAGCATGTTTTGCACTTTATGTTTGTGTGTAATTGCTTTGAAAGGAAGAGATGATCCGTTAAGGGCCAGCCATATAGCTCAGTGGATTGAAGTGCTTACAAGCAGGCGCAGGGGCCAGGGGTTCAATCCCCAGGAATGCCGCGTGAGACCTACACCTCGGCATGATGAGAGGGCAATTGAGACTAAGCGTAGTGGAGGTTGTAAACAGGAGGATCACTATGAGTCCAATCTAGTAGTGAGACCCTGAACACCCTGTAGACCCTACCCTAAAATAGAAAACAAAAAAGAAGAAATGACACATTAAATGAGCTGGCATCTGTATAATCTAATATTTTATGCTGTCTAGCACCTAGGAGACTCATAATGCATGTGAATAAATTTATAATTTATTGAAACTCTAGACATTGGTTCGTGTCTTTGTAATAATCTGGAAATATTATAGTATATTCCTATATACTAGTATATATGTATATATATATATATATATACATATATATATATATATATTCCTATATGCTAGTATACTCCTATGTTATGTTAATTGTGTTGCATTAGGTAATACATTAGTGCAGTATGTATCTGAAAATTCAGATACACAGAGAAGGAAAATGATCCAAATACCGTTTCACATATTATTTTAGAAGAGTGTTAGTCCAATTTATAGTTTTTGTACATTTTTAGTATATTTTAAAAGTAAGTAAGGGACATTTGACTTGTAAAGGAAAAACCAAAACCTCTGACTAATTTTAAATCCAATTCATTGTTTTATTGGCTTTGTAATATCAAATATTTTAAGCTATTACAGTGATAACTTAAAAGACCTTCCTGAATTAAATCCCTCTATACTGTGAGGTAAAATAAGTAATCTATTCAGGTAAGGGCACTGAGGTGCACAGACATGAGATAATCTGCTTAATGATAATGTATCTAGTAGGGTACACTGCACAGTTTTAAATGTGCTATTGTAATGTAAATTCTATGAGTTGAATAAAAATATAGTTAATAAGGGATTGATGAAATTGTATCAAAATAGTTTTAAAATTTTTATATAAATATTTTTCAGACTAACACAATATACAATATATAATACAAAACATACTTTAAGTAGATTTCTGATATTTGTGCAAGAATTCTATTATTTCTTCAATAACTGAATTTAAATTCTTCAACATGCCTTCTCCCAAACATTGGACTGCACTTTTAAAATAATACAGAGATGATGAAGTTTAAGGAGAATGTTAACTTTTTGGCAAAATGTTACTTGGAGAAAATGTTCTTTACAACCAGTGTTTTGACAATAAAAAATGCTACTTAAGGTATAGATTCTAAATTCAAAGAATTTGACATGATTTTTCAATTTGTTTTGTGGATTTTTGTTTTTAATTTTCATAAAATGTGAGCTTTAGTTTTGGTGGTGCGTCATTACATGGTTATAGTTCACAAAAATCCCACGCAAAGGAAAGGGAACAAGGGATGGCGGGGTAGGGCCAGGGATAAGAGCTTAAAAGTCATAAAGATGTGCTGTGTGCACGGGCCGGCTCTAAATAGGAATGGAAAACTGCGGGCAGCAAACATGGACGAGGAGAGCATGTATGACAAAACTACGGTGTGTAAGAAAAGAAGTGAACTAAAATGCAAGAGCACTATGCACACTGATGCAAAGTACCAGTCGTATGCTCCCCAGAGATCACACTGAAGTCTTTTCTGCCTACGTGGTGTCTAAAATGTTCTTTAAAGCAAAAGTTTCAAAAGCTTAGTCTTCTAGCAATAGATGTAGCTTGTGTTATTTGTTGTTGTTTCTTTTAACTAGTTTGTATTTGCTGTAATATATGAAAACATAAATCATACACAGTGATGGACATTATATGATGTTTCAATACATATGTAAATCATGTAACATTTAAATCAAGTAAGCATATTCGTTACTTGGTTCCTCATTTCATTACAGTGCAATCAAATTCTTCTGTTGTACCTCTTTGACATATGTAGTGCATAATTGTTCTTATAGCAACCTGCTATGTAATGGGATAATAGAACTTTTCATTCTGTGAGTTGGTACTCATTCATCATCCCCCAACACACACACACACACACACACACACACAGACACTCCACTGTACCAGGAATAGAACTGGCCCTGTAACTGTACTTTCATTGTCCATGATATCATGTATTTTAGATATTCATATGAGAGAAATTATGCCTTGATTTTTGTGCTTCATTTTTTCACATAATATGATATCATGTTTTATCAACGTTCTTCTAAGTGAGGGGATGTCATGCATTCTTATGGCTAAATACTAGTCTATGGCTTATACACACCACATATTCTTTATACACGGAAACTTTGACTTTTTTTTTCCTGGCTTTGATATATTAGTTGATACAGAAAATCCACAGCTAGTACATATCTAAATGAAATTTTATATATAGCAAGTAAAAATATATATGTATATATATGTATATATGTATATATATATGTATATATATATGTATATATGTATATATGTGTATATATATATGTATATATATGTATATATGTATATATATGTATATATATATATATATAATCACTGAACTATAACCCTGGATGCTTTATTTTTATTTTAAAATAGAGTCTTTCTAAGTATCTAAGTTGTGCATACCAGACTGGAACTTACACATTTCCATAGTGCTTTAATCACAGAGGTGTACCACTATGTCCATCTTATTTATTTATTTGTTTGTTTTTGTCTTTTTTTTTTTTTTTGTGGGACTGGGGTTCAAACTCATGACCTTGCACTTGCCAGGCAGACACTTGTACCACGGAGCTATCTCCCCAGCCCCAGTTTTTGTCTTTTTGAGACAGGGTTTCGCTATGCAGTTCAGGCTAGCCTTGGGCTCACTTTTGTAGCCCAGGCTAGTCTTGAACTTGGACTGATCCTCCTGCCTCAGCCTCAGTGCTATCTTCTTTTTAAACTTTTGAAAAACTTCTTTATTCTTATCCACACAGGCTTTGCTAATTCATATTCTGAGCTTTCATCAAAGCCAATCTTACTAGACTGCAGTTTTGTTTTTCATTTCTCTGATAGTTAGTGGTGTTAAACACTGTTTCATATATATTTTGGGAATAGGTATTTTTCAAGTATTCAACTTGTTGAAACTAATAAAACCAGTTAGTCTTACATTCAGGAGATAAATTTAATTTTTAACATTACTTAATTAAAATTAAATTTCAAAAGCTTTTGGAATGTATATATATATATATATATATATATATATATATATATATGTCTTACAGCATAAATATATAAAAGTCTGACACCATAATAGCACAATAATAGTGATATGTCTGAGACAGCTCATAGAAAGCATAGGAATTTTACTTCATCAATGACTGTGTGATATTTACTTGCTCATCAGTTTAACTTCTGTAATAATAACATTTTGTGCATAGATGTTACGGTTCGTATATAGTTGTTTCCCCAAAGCCTCATGCAATCTTGGGACAGGGACTTTTACAGTCTGAGACTGACTGCAATTATGGGTTTTAGTACTAGTGGGTTTATGGGTGTGAATGTTATGCCAAGCTTGAGGCAGAGAGTTTGAATGCAATTTAAGAGAGACAGAGAGAGAGACTCTCTCTGTTGCCATTGTTGCTGTTCCATCGCCATGAACTGCTCCTCTCAGCCATGTGTCAGTCTGCCTTGAAGACAGCCAAGTATGGACTAAAACCTCCAGTAACTATGAGGTAAACGAACCTTTCCTTCCTTTATTTTCAATGTCGGATATTTGTCCCAGCGACCAGAGAAGAGTAACTTAGACAATCAAGTGTACTAATATTGGTGAATTACTCATGAGGCTTATATATACAATTAAATCAAAGTCAAAAGAAGTTTTTGAAAGATCCAGAACATTTTGTAAATTTTGTCTGTATATTAACTATGCTTCATTAGTAGCTATCACTGGTAAATTGTTAACATTGGTATATAGCCAAAAATAAATACAAAAAATAAGGCTGTATTCTATTTTGTTCACCTGAGTTTGCAATTTATGATGTAACAAACTTTTAGCCAAACATATTTGTAAAAATATAGGATACAACTGCAAATCATGAGCAAAATATTTTCTTTAAGTTACAAGTGAAAAAATACTTTTTGTTGCTCTATCATAAACATTTAAAAGTTGTTGCTTACATTTCCTTTCCTTTTCTTTCTATATATGCTATTTTAGTGAAATATGTAACATTAGTCGCATGTTAAATATACTTACAAGAATTGGATATTAATTTCTCCACTTAAATTATTAAATTACAGTGAAAAATAATTGCACAATAAACATTCATGATACAATAGATATTTTAGATTCCTGAGTTTAATGGTCACATATGTACTTTTAAAAGAAAATAAAAATAAGAAACACTTATTAACAATATCAAAATGAACTAAAGAAAATTCTAAGTAACCAGAACCCAAATATCCAAATGAAAAAAATGTATTTAATACATATGTAAAACTTACAGAGCACAAAACTTTACATATAATTCAAAATACCTAGAAATGTAGAACTTAAAAAGAAAATTTTCACTTATATAGTGACACTTCAAAGAGAAATTACCAATAAAAATGAAACCATTGTTTTACATTACATAGGCAAAGATAGTTCATATTTTATCATGCTCAGCAGGTAATTTGAATGCATAATTGCTAAAACTATGTTATGTTGTGATTATCATGTGCTTTAGAAAGATGTATCTGGTTCAATACTCTATGTAGCATCTTTAAATATATTTATTAAGGTTACATGGGAAGTTCACAAAATTTGCTATATTTAAAAGTGAACATTTTGGGCCTGTGAGATGGCTCAGCAGTCTAAAGCACCTGCCTAGGTTTGATCTCTGGCACCACATGCTGAGCCAGCCCCAACCCCAGATCAGGCTGAGCTGGCCATAATAAAAAAATAGAAAAATAAAAAAAAAATAAAATTAAATATTTTTATCAAGCTGTAAAAATACATTTTCATGATCTTAGATTTAAGAAAAAACATATGTCTTAGAGAAATGATTGTAATATTGTCAGTCTATTTTTCTTTCCATCTCAGCTGCAATTGTTTTTATTAGTGATATTACTGGTGACTATTTATTTAGTTAGTTAGTTATTTGGTTCAGTGTCTCACTACGCAACTCAAATAGTGATCCTCCTCTTTCCAGAGCACCCCCTCGCCCCAGGACTGGGATTCCAGGTGAGCACCACCATGCCCAGTATTGGTGTCTGGCTCCACATACCCAGGGGTGGACCAGTGCAGCATGTGGTGCTGGGATCAAACTCAGTTTCCTGTACCTGCCTAAGCAGGTGGTTAGTCTGCTGAGCTATTTCACTGATCATGTTTTATGGAATTTATAATTGAGTTAAAATCTACTATATTTTTGTGATGAGATAGGCAAATAAATAGAAGGAAGAAAAAAGAACAAGGAACACGGATAATAAGCTGACAAACAGCCTGTGAAAATGGACGACAGAATATTCAGGCCACAGTTTGGGAGTGTTGACAATTAGCATTATCAGTGATGTGGCTGAAACTGCAGTATGCCAGACAGCTCTGTGATGGAACATTTTATGAAATACCACTCTGGCATTAGCTCCATTAAATTTCTAAGTATTCCAAAGGCTGTACCTTTGGTCAAGATACTAATAAATTACCCCACTGCCAACACGTATGATGATTAAGAGTTTCATATAATTTGTTTAAATAAAAAAGCTTTTTTGGGGGGTGCTGAGGAGATAGCTCTGTGGTACAAGTGCCTGCCTGGCAAGTGCAAGGTCATGAGTTTGAGCCCTGGTCTCACAAAAAAGAAAGAAAGAAAGAAAGAAAGAAAGAAAGAAAGAAAGAAAGAAAGAAAGAAAGAAAGAAAGAAAGAAAGAAAAGCTTTTTTTTTGCTTGCTTTTTGTTTTTATGTCTTACATATATGCTAATTTCAAACAGCCTGCAAATTTTACAGCTTTTTCAAACATAAAGAGTAATTTTTTAGTAACCCATTCCTACTATCTATATGAAATAATCATAAGCTATAAAAATGCAGGCTCAGGGGTTGCAGCTTCCTATTTTACATAATGTAGACAGTTTTATGTACACCAGTGCAGAGCTATTTCTGACTTTGGTCCCTCACACTCTGGATGGGTTTCTTCACATGGCTTTAAAATTTAGAAATAAATCCTTACACTAAACTTGGTACCTTATACAAGCCCGTAGCAACTTTGAGTGAACAATAGTTTAAAAGTATCCTAGGGAGGGCTAGTCAAATAGCTTAGCAGATTAAAGCACCTGCAAGCAGGTGCAGGGGTCAGGGGTTTGATCCTCAGGCTTTCCATACCAGTCCCACCCCCAGGGCTCACTAATACAGCAATGGAGACTGGCATGGTGGCATGTGCTTGTAATTCCAGCTCTTGACTGCATGTAAGCAGGGGAATCACTATTAATGCAATCTAGTAGTGAGATCCTGAACACCCTGTAGATCTTCCCTGAAAATTAAAAAAAAAAAATTAAATGCAAAGTATTTAAATTTAGGCACATTCAGGTAAAATAAAAAAGTACTGCTAAAAATATTGTAAAATGACATTTTCTTTTTTTACTATCCTCCATGTTTAGTTTATTAGATTCTATTTTTCAGCCTCCTCAGAGCTGAGATTATAGGCATGTGCTATCACGCCAGGATTCAGTGGCTGGCTTAGTGAGCTCAGGGTCCAGATGGCACAGCATGTGCTGCTGGGGAGGGAACACAGTTCCTGGACTTGCCTACACAGGCACCTAGTCCACTGAGCTATCCTGCTATCATTTTTTTTTCTGAAATTGTCACTGGGTAGGCCTGAGCTGGTTTCAAAGAAGAGTTAGTGAGTACAACTTGGTCTGCCGTCCATCACTGGAAAGAGCTTGAGACTGTCCCAGTGCGAACCATAGACTCATTTTCTTAGGTACAGTTAGAAAACAAGAGAAGACAGGATAAGCAGTCTACTTGAGCAGCAGGAAAAGTTCAGCCTGGCAAGCGTGCATGGAAAAGTACTTACAGGCACTGAGGTGGGCTGGGGTCTGGTTATCATTATTTTAGCACAACTCTCATAATACCACAGGCATCCTAAAACTTGAGAGGTGATTTTTGCTTTTCAGGGAATCATCTGCGCTTAGGGGAGGGAGGCAGATAGCTGACTGCAATCCAACCAGGAGCTAACTGCTCTGTGTTGGAGGTTTTAGTCTCACCATGGTTTGGTCTGTAAAGCTCTGATTTTCCTGAAATCTAGGATAATCACAGGATTGGAGCTTCCTTGGCATTGGTTAGAGGATGTTGGGACTAGATACTGTGATAGCTGACAATTGAGCAGGGCAACAGTCTCTGAAAATTTGTTTATCTTGCCATCTTCAGTCTTGCAGGGAGATACAATAGATCAGGTAAATTGAGGGCTAATAAATCCTACAACCATGATATTCTGTAAGGGTGACCATGGAGAGTTGTAAGGTAGTAAAGGAGGCATAAAATGAAAGTTCGTTGGCTAAGCTTTGCCCTGCTTTTAATTATCTTGCCCGTATCTTCAGGTCTATGCTATAGCTCCCTGTTACAGTTCCTCTGCTCTTGGTTTATTTGCCAGTCTCAAGGGAATTTGCTGTTTCACAGTTTGACCTTATACATCTTCTGACTGAACCATTATCTACTTATGAGAAGAACTCAGTCTGAACCATGAATTTCTGAACTACGTGGTAATAAACCAAAGGAGGAAGTGTAGACTGACAGTATGTATAACCTTTAATTAAGCCTTAGATCTATAGTTTTAACTCTTTTTCATTTGTCTTTATTTCTTCTGTTATACCTTGGAGTCACAAAAAGATCATTGGTAAAAGCAATTCTTATGCTGGTTATATACTTAGATAAGCTCTACATCTTTCATACACTTAAAATTCTGCATTGTCAATTTAACTAATTCCAGAACTTCAAAGAACATGTTGTTTTAATATTAGATATTACAGGAAAAGCAAACCATCATACATAACAACACAAAAATCTAATTTTATTTTAAGATACATCAGCATAGGGGCCAGGGAGATAGCTCAGGGGCACAAGTGGCTTCCTGGCAAGTGCAAGGTCCTCAGTTCAATCCCACCCCCAAAATAAAAATATAAAATAAAATAGATCAGTGTTAACAACAGGATAACCATTAGTTTTACCATTATTATTATTTTTTTAATCGAACAGAGCATTTGTGTTACCATTCTGTTAGCTCTGAAATTACAGCGGCTACTGTTGTCACTGATCTTGCAAATCAAAGTACAATAGAAATAACTGTAGCTTGGGGTGACAGGGCCCACCAGCACCAGTTAATTGTCAGATACAAAATAAGCATTTTTATGGGAATGGACAGCTAAAGACAAAATCAAATTCTTATGCTTTCCCAAGATATAGGGATTTGGCTCATCTATCATTATTTTCCCCTAGAAATAAAAATGACAGAACACTCAGTATAAATGATAAAGTTTTAGCTCAAATGGAGAAAAGTCTGACTGAAATCCGAAAGGCATGGGGAAGCACTCTTCAATGTAATTTCCAGAACTGATTTAGCTCGCAGATCAAGACGCTCTTGAGTAAAGGAAAATCTGAGTCATGGTGAGGAGCTCCATTATTCTACCAAATATACCTTGTTTCTCTTTCTCCTTTACTTCCCTAAAGATGTCTGTGGACTGATGCCAGGGTCACTGCATTGAGGAAAATAAGTATTCAAAATTTGGGGAAAGATGGTATAATGGGTCTTACTGACATTAAGTCTAAGAGTGGCAAAATGTCATTTTGATCCAACTGTTGGAATAAGGAATTAACTCCAAAGAGTTTCAGTGGAAGTTTACCTACATGTGGGTCCAGCAGGTCATGAAATACTATGCTGTTTTTCCAGTTTCATAATAATACTGTACATGGGTATACTATACTAAATGGAATGTTTGTTTCTAATTGCTAAGGGAAAATTAGTCTACTAAACAATGAAGTTCAGGAAGTATATTCCCACACTGGAAAACAGGATGTTCAGGGTCTTACTATATAGATCGGACTCGTGGTCATTCTCCTGTTTACAGTGTCCCAAAGTGCTGGGATTACAGGTGAATACCACCACTTCCCATCTCAATCGCTGTCTCAGCGTGCCTTCAGGGTGGGGCCAGTGCTGTAGGATGGGTATTGAACCCCAGCTGCCACGCTCTGCCTAAGCTTTAGTCTTTGATAAAACGTCTGTCAGACTGTCCATTGATAAAACGTCTTTCAGTCTTCGGAAAAAACAGTCTAATGCGGGGCAGGCCAGATAGCTTATCCGTCTAAAGTGCCTGCTTAAGCAAGCTTAGGCAATCACAAGGACCATGGTTAGATTCCTGGCACTACATGCTGCACCAGCCCCACTCCCAGGGCAGGCTGAGCCAGCCATAAAAAAAAAGAAAACATAGTCTAATGGAGAGAGAGCAAACAATAGACCACAAAGTCCTGTAAAGGTAATGTTGTTGTTATTAGTATTAGTATTTTATTTCCGCCTTGCATGCTTTAGGAGCATAAGCAAGAGCTTTATACACAAGGGAAAGTGTTCCTGGGTAGTTGCAGGGAAGATTAGGTGTCCATCACCTCGCTCATGGTCTGCTTGAGCCTTTGTCTGTGCTATGCCCAGGTAAACCCGCTGTGGTCAGCTGTCAGACGTCCGCTTCCATGCGTCACACAGACTCAAAGTGATTTCCATCAAGAGCCCTGAGCACGGTCAGAAGGAAGACCTGCCTTGAGCTTTTCAACTCTTCAATTAATGCTTGAATGACATTTTGAATCTGTCATCTTTTCTTCCTTTTGTTTGCTTTACACAGAACAGAGAATTTGCAGCTGCTGTCCATCAGCCGGGTAGACTTACAGCCCAGCTGAGAGAAATCCAATCTCTTAAATCTTTTATCGTAGAAATATAACAACAGAGATGACTGCATTGAGTCTATGGTCTTAACTGTCCAAAAAGTTTCTGACTAAAAAAGAAAGACTTCCAGTATTCAGTCTTCCAAGATAGATTAAAATGCTATGGTGAAAAAATAAAATATTTAAATATTAACTGATTTTTCTGTGTAAAGATAACATTTTCTTTGAAAGACAAACTTTTTTAAAAATGTCAAAATCAACTATTATTTGTGGATTCCGAAACTCTAAAAACTAAAATAAGCTACAAGTCACATACATTGCTAAATACTTTGACTTTATTCATTCTAAAATGTCAGAAGGCACAAATTGCCCTAAGGTTACTGCTGTCTCTGGAAATCTCACTGCAAAACAGATAAACTAACATTAAATTCTGATCTTTGCCTTAATAACTTCCGCTTATGAGACTATGAAAATGGGAAGCATCTGCTTGCTCTCCCTGTACATGTAAATAAAGAATATATGTATAGATTTATTTACTGCTATGCAAACATTTTTCACTAAAAATTTAATTTGATATTGTAAGAGAAAACATAATTAAATATTTCTACATACTATATATAAATATATAAATATATAAATATATATATACATATATACATATATACGTATATACGTATATACGTATATACGTATATACATATGTATGTATATGGATTTCTTGGTTAAAAATTCTTCTAGAAACTCTAAATTTGTTCAGTAACTCATTATAGTAGATAACATGGATTCAAGATATTTTTCCTTCAAATTCTATAAACATTTTCATCACAGAAACATACAGAATATCAAAGTGAAGATATATATTAATAAAATGATGGTGAACTTATGAGATAAACAGTAATGTTAGAAAAGTAATTATTAATTTTCATGTGGCTATATTTCACATTTTATAATTTCCTAGTTATATAAGTATTTCACAATTTTAAGACTGTACTTTATGGTGAGTCAGCACATAAGTGACATATTTCATTTACATTTTTAAAGTTATATATGCATATTTAATGTGATAAAGTGAAGCTAAAGTTAAACAGAAAAATTGGTCAAGCAAGTAATGAATGAAAATATACATCAACATTTGCTCCAGAACGATATGTATAGCTACTTTCTCTTAGTTTAATGAGAAGATTGTACTTATAGTGTTTGGACAAGATATTATGTATGCATCTCGTGTTTTGAACAACTTCTATGAAAACAACAAGATGCAATGTACTAATTATTGTAACTGTCCTGCTAACCTGTCTCATTGCTATATCTTTCTCACAAAAATTAATAAAAAATAAATAAATCAAAAAACACATTTGCTCTGATAAATACAAATAAAAATTCTCTATGATGTACACATTCATTTGTTTCTTGAAACTTCAAGGTGATACAATGAAAAATTTCAGAAGATTAGTATATGTAAGTATATGCTACTTGAGTTCTCATTTCTGCCCCGGTTACTTAGGTGGACACCCAGAATGATAACTACAGTGCACTGTAAAATAATTGCACACTTCCAGCCTCTCAGATTATAAGACAATAAAAGACAATTATAAGACAATAAAATCTAGGCTGGGGAGATAGCTCCACGGGACAAGTGCTTGCCTGGCAAGTTCAAGGTTGTGAGTTCAACCTCCAGACCTCCAAAAAAAAAAAAAGGAAAGAAAAGAAAAGAAAACACATCTATTGTTAAGCTAATGAGTAGCCAACTCCCATGCAGACATGCTAACATCTCTGCTTGCAATAAACACTCCATTGACCTCTCCAGGACTGTTTTCCAAACTTAGTCCCATATACAGCAATAAGACAGGGAAATGCAGGACTCTGGATATTACAGAAGAATGAATACATTTTTCATCCTACTTAAAGTAATATAAATTACAAGACAATATCTTGATGTGACATTTGTATGGAAAACTGTTACTATACTCAAGAATGATATTCTAGTTCTTAACAATCAAAGTGTGTGGTCCAAAGTCTTATTTTTGATAATATCCTTATTAGACCTTGAAGATATTCTTTATCTAGAGTCAAAATTTAGGAAAATCAACAAAATCATGAAAGGAAGAGCAAGAAAGTGAAAAAGAAAAATGGAAAGGATAGAAGAAAGGAAGACAGAATGAGAGAAAGGATGGAGAGAGGGAAAAAGAAAGGTGGTAGAGGAACAGAATCTTTCATTTAAAAAGAGAGAAATTGAAATCGTGCTCCTCTGTAGCTCTTCTCGACCCCTTTCACTGAGTGCCGATGCTATGCTTTAAGAACAGCAGTGAAGCCATTACTTTTTTTGATTCTCAGCTCCTGTTCTGAGTATTTGGGACTATTCATTGTTTCACTTGATCACAACTGAAAAAATTATTAGACAGTATTTTCTCTGTAGTAACTCAGCAACTTTCTCATTTAGAATTCTGTCCATAACATATTAAATACTCAAGAATAAACTTTCATTTCAAATTGTCAAGCTTATTCCTCATGTAAGACAGGAATATGGATTATCTATCTGTATCCAACTATCATTATTTCTTAATTTTCTTTTGGTTTATTGATTTCAGTCGTACCACACCCACAGTTGTTTCTAAGGAACAGCCATTTTCTCAACTTTAACGCTAATCCATTGGATGTATAAAGCATTACATGAAGTGTGTCTTCAGTTTCTTTTTGAGAGATATTTCTTTTAATTTAAAAGAAATTTTCTGTGTCTAGAGCCAAGCAGAAAGTGCCTTAATATAACCTATCTTCATATAACATGTGGCTGCATGTTCTAAAGAGTGTATCTTTCAAGATTCCAGTTTATACACTTTTCTTTACCGTTGCATCATTCCTCTCCCAAATCACGCTAGCCAGCCTCAGCCAGCCTCAGCTACATCCATACCATTTTATAAATTAAAAACAAAATTCGTATTTTATACTGACAAAGTTAGTGTGAATACAAAATCCCTCACTCTGCTGACTGATGACACTGATACAAACTTTGCATGGAGTTCAAATGTAGTTCCCAGGTCTTATGGTTTGTGTCTAGGTGTCCTCTCAAAGCCTCATGCAGTCATGGAGTGGCTTTTGAAGTTTGTGAGTGATTATTGTGGGTGTGGGTGCTGTACCCACCCTGGGGCAGATAATCTGCTTTACAATATAAGGAGTGGAGAGAGGCTAGCTAGCTGCCACTACTGCTTCTCTCCTTTCCTCTTTGCCGCCACCATGGATGCCTACTGTGTGCCATGTGCCATTCTGCCCTGGAGTCAGCTGAGTATGGACTGAAACTTACACTAACTGTGAGCTAGTAGAGGTTTCCTTTCTTAATTTTGAGTGTTGGGTATTTTGTCGCAGCAATGTGAGAAGAGTAACTGATACATCAGGCTTTCTCCATTCTAAAGCTATACTGGAAATTTTGCCAGAAGGACTGAAAACTTCATACCATAGCGATATCTGTGCACCTATGTTTATAGCAGCCCAATTTGTAATAGCCAAATATTGGAAACAACCAAAATGTCCATCATTTGAAGAATGGTTAAAGAAAATGTGGTATTTTTATACAATGGAATACTACTCATCCATTAAAAATGATAAGTTTGAAGACTTCATATATAAATGGATGTATATTGAACATATACTCATTAGTGAAATAAACCAGACCTATATGTGTAAATATCGTATAGTCTCCCTAATATAA
>PVJA010031177.1:0-24798 GCA_004027025.1 Myocastor coypus | reverse complement strand
AACATATAATCCCAACACTCCTCAAACTCTTCAATGAAATTGAAAAGGAAACAATTCTCCCAAAATCATTCTTGGAGGCAAGTAGTATACTGATACCAAGACCAGAAAAAGATTCCATTAAAAAAAGAGAACTACAGGCCAGTCTCTCTCATAAACATAGATGCAAAAATCCTTAATGAAAACACTCATTAAGGCAGAGATAGAGACTGCTTTGCATTTTGTCATAGCTGTTGATATGTAAGATAAATATAACAGTGCAGTCATACTAATAGCAATAAAGGAAAATCTGGAGTCTATCTAAATAATATTAATATGAGTTAAATAAACTGTGGGACCTACTCAATGAAATACTACCACTATTAAAAATGCTTGAAACTGTATGCCTCTGGGTTGTAATTTCAGCTGTTAGGAAGGTCAAGGCAGGAGGATCACAAATTCAAGCCGTACCTGGACAGCCTTAGAGAGAACTTGTCTCAAACTAAAATATGTAAAAACAAAACAAAACAAAACAAAACAAACAAACAAACAAAAAACCCTGGGGCTGGAGTTCAGAGCAATGGCCAGATTTAATCCTGGGTGACACTGGTAACTCTCTCTCTCTCTCTCTCTCTCTCTCTCTCTCTCTCTCTCACACACACACACACACACTCACACACACACACACACACACACACACACACACAATTTTGCTTACACGTCTCAAAATAGCCTAAAAATCAGGGATGTAGCTCAACAGAACAGAGCCTGACTGGCAAGTGCAAGGCCCTGAGTTTGATTTTTGATGCCACAACAGTGCCTAAATATAAATGCAAAATGTTATTGTTGGTAATTTTATAGTAATAAAGTAATAATTTTCAATTTCCTACAGGGTGGTTTTGTTTTGTTTTGTTTTGTATTTTAGGCTCTATAGGGTTTCAGGGTCACAGTACTAGATCAGACTTGTACTGATCCAACTGTTTACAGCCTCCCAAGAGCTGGGATTACAGATGTGAGCCACCATGTCCCAGAGTGTTGATACTATAAGGTAATTAAATCTTTAAATTATTTAATATTTAGCATTTCTTTCTGAAGTTTTATATACAAACAGACATGCTTAGATACACACATACCTTCTTCTGCCCCAAATTATTTATTTCATGTTCAGTTTCTGCAAAATAGAGAAAAGCATTCTGGTGGCACCAGCCATGTTAAGAGTATTAGAGGTGATGGCCCAGAATGTGGGGGTGCTTGGCTGAAATGGTATGGCATATCTACCTATACAGAGTCCTTCCTGGTCTCATCTCAGTCCAGGAAGTCTGTATTTGTAATCCCATGGAAAGTTATTGGAATCCTAGTGAGTTAATTCTAATCTATCATTTCCAGGGCAACCCATGGCAAGAGTAAAGATGGCTAACCAAACAAAGGCCTCAACCCAAGGCTGAGCTCAGGTTTTATTCATTCATGAAGAAAAGAATGACCTGAGGATGAGTAACTGTGAGGACAGCGGGAAGTAGGTGAGAGCTCTGAGCTGGGCTAGGTAGGAGGCCTTAATTTACCTCTGCAGTATGCAGAGAGAAGGGTCTGCAGAACGAGTGATCTGCATGACCCAGCTGAGATAATATCTCATGTTTTGGTGTCGGTGCTCAGCTCTGATGCACAATCTTTCAAACTCCAGGAAGTCCTAGCTTCTATCTTGCAGCTTGTTCCCAGCTGACACGTTGAAACATTGGCTTTTCATCCCATCTCAACCCAGCTCGTACCAGGGAGCAGCAGGTTGGGGGTTCTGGGGAAACACACCTGCTGTCGTCAAAGACTATCAGCAGCACCTTGGATGGACTGATATGCATTGCTCAAACACAATTGAAGGGTTAAGGAAAAGTCTTAGCCAGCTTTGTACGTATTATTACATAGAAACAGAGTCAGGCACAGCCAAAACAGAGACAAATGTTGTTCTTTCAAGGTAAGTTGCTGAGGTGGCTCTCCACATCTATCCAGGTAGGGTCCACTACATGAGAGGTCTTCTTTAAGACCATGTAGGTGTCTTACATGTGAGGCCAGGACAAGGTGACAATACCTAAAGCAGTCAAGCTGCCTCAGCCTTGAGAAAGCATCCTGCCTGGACAGTTTTGATCATTAGTCACGAGGCAACCCTGATGTCTCATGAGATCAACTCTGCAAATGCCCCTACTATTGCTGTTCTTGTCCTTTGCCCATCAGACAAACAGGTCTCCACCTGAACCTAGCTCTTGCTTCTTGTCTATGTCTCTACCACTGTTTTTCCCTGGGTACACCAGAGACCAATGAGTCCTTACACATCAGACCTTACAGATGTACAGATGTGGGGCAAAATGCTCCATGCTGCTAAAAATACACCTTTTATAGTAGTCTTAAAGTTTTCAGCAGAAGAACTTAAGGTTCCTATAGCAACAAGTGCAATTGTTACCCGTGGTGGAATAGACGTAAGTTCTGCACAGACTGATGCAAATGTTTTGTTGAAGCCTGATTCAGAACTGTGAAACATCCTGAGAGACGGTGTTGGAAGTTGCTAGTACCTGGGTCTTGGAACACATGATTGCCCTTCAGGATAAATATTGGTATTTTGTGCTGTAAAAGTGAAAGCAGGCATTTAACGTACAATGACAATACCAAGAGTCAACGGGACAACACAGGGGACTCATCCTTCACTGCTTCTTGCTCCTGCACTCAGTGTGAAGAGGGCTTGGTCATGGCACAGACACGAAGGCAGACGGAAGCTGGCCACTGCTTCACAGCAGGGAATCCCTCTGTGCCCAACGGGTTGTCCAGGTGTGATTCCAATGACAGACCCGGAGGACATTTTGAAAATTAAAATGTCCTCATATTACATAATCATATGTTAGTTAAAAATGTAAAAAAAAAAAGGTATGGGTCATAGATGACAGTTTTCTTGATAGCATAAGACTTGTGGGCTCATAAACAGTTTGAATCTTTTTTTTTTTTTTTTTTGTCTTTTTGAGACAGGGTCTGGCTATGCAGTTCAGGCTGGTCCTGAGCTCACTTTTGTAGCCCAGGCTGGTCTCGAACTCGCACCGATCCTCCTGCCTCAGCCTCCCGAGTGCTGGGATTACAGGCGTGCGCCACTACGCCCCGCCAACAGTTTGAATCTTAGACATATATCTTATGATAAAAGTACTGGGTATACCAAGAATGGTTAACTGTTTATTTATCACTTCTGGTTTTTAACTTTTCAAAATTTTATAGGTCATACAAGTTCGAATTCAATATCAAAAAACTATAGGACTTGAATTCTTTGATCCAACTATTATGTGCATAAATTAACCTTCCAAACTATGTAGTGGAGCCATTATCTTGCAGAATGCAATATTTGCAGCAATGAGAATAGGTGATCTAGGGCCAGTGAGATAGCTCTGCAGACTAAGAACCTGCTTAGGCAAGCACAGCAACCAGTACATGATCCCCAGAACCACACGCAGTGCTGGCCTTACCCCCAGGCACACTGAGCCAGCAACCGAGTCCGGGTGTGGTGGCATGCATCTGTAATCCCAGTGCTGGGGAGGCTGAAAACAGGAGGATCACTAGGAGTCCAAGCTGCATAGTGAGACCCTGTACCAAATACACAAGTAAAAAATTTTAAAAGGGCGTAGATAATTCAATAGTAATATCCTCTAATGAGTTGTATATTTATTGATTCTTTTAATACAACTTTTAAGACAAATTCTCAAGAAGCTATTGTCCTTTGGAGAGTAATACCTCAGAAGAACATTCTGAAAGAGAATACTGTATTGTTGCAGAGAAGACAAGAAGCCCACAACAAAACTTAAAGAACTATGATTAGAAATGCTGCTGAAGCCGGGCGTGGTGGCGCACGCCTGTAATCCCCAGCACTCGGGAGGCTGAGGCAGGAGGATCGGTGCGAGTTCCAGACCAGCCTGAGCTACAAAAGTGAGCTCAAGGCCAGCCTGAACTGCATACAAGACCCTGTCTCAAAAAGACAAAAAAAAAAAAAAAAAAAAGAAATGCTGCTGAAGGGCTGGCGAGATAGCCCAGTGGCTTAAGTGTGTGCCTGGCAAACACAAGGTCCTGAGTTTGACCCCTGGCACCAAAAATAAATAAATAAATAAATAAATAAATAAATAAAATAAAATAAAAATGCTGCTGAGTTGTATTCATGCAGGAATGAAGGAGGCTGTGCTTACATTAGTCACTCACATCAGTAGGAGACGAAGGAGAAGGTGAAAAAGCCTGCGTCATGCAGCTCTGGCAAGGGTGAATGCGTAGCAAGGACAGCAGCAGCGGGGAATAGGCAGGGGTCCTCGCGCGTTTCAGGGAAATGCCGACTGCTTCCACAGCACTGGGGCTGGGGCAGGTATGTCAGTAACACTGGAAGGAAAAACAGAACTCCTGACATGGTGTTAGAAAGCAAAGTGTAAGCCTGGTCAGCATGCAGATTTCTAAGGACTCCCGATAAGAATTGAAAGAATGATGTGCATAAGGAAAGTCTGTATTTACAGAGGTAATTAGAGGAGAGGCAGAGGTCCCTGAGTTCCTATCCTGGCGAAGCCTTAATGCCTCTCTCCAAAAAGAGAAGAGCGGCACTAGCCGCAGTGTTTTCACAGCTGAATATCCTGTTTGCAAAGCCCATGGCATGCAGTAAGTGGTTTAGCCCTGGCTTCTGCCTGACATGCATTGTACAATTGCAGTGGATTAAAAGTGTGTGTGTGTGTGTGTGTGTGTGTGTGTGTGTGTGTGTGTGAATTTGAATTGTCAAGAAAGGTCAAAAAGATGTAACCAAGAGTAAGAGGACTGTTTTCTGAGAGGTCAGCATCTTTTCTGTTATTGCTGAGATAAAATACACAACATCCAACATTAAGGGGGGCAGACTGGGGCATGGTGGCACGTGCCTGCAGTACCACCACTTGGGAGGGTAAGAACAGGAGGATCACTACGAGGCAGACCTGCGTAGTGAGACCCTGTAGGCCCTGTACTAAATACATAAAAATAATAATAAGGAGGAAAAGGTTTATTTCGCTCACAGTTTCTGAAGGTTTCGGCTTGTAATCAACTAACTCCAAGGCAGGGGGCATGGCAAGAGTCAGTCGTTCAAGGTAGCAGAAGACAGCAAAAGCAACAAGAGCGGGCTGTACTTTATGTTTTAGGCTGCCTCCTAGGGTGGGTGTAGCGCTCACTCCATCTGCATGGCCCCCTCTTGCACAGACTCAGGATGTTCACAGAGGGCCCTGGCCCACTGCTGGGTCATTGAGGAAAATGCCACGGGCTTTGCAAACAGGATATCCAGCTGTGACAACACTGTGGCTAGTGCCGCTCTTCTCTTTTTGCAGAGAGGCATTAAAGCTTTGCCAGGATAGGAACTCAGGGACCTCTGCCTCTCCTCCAATTCCCTCTGCTATCATTTTTCATGAATAATCTGGTAACTATTTATTGAAAGCCTACTATATTTCTAGCTCTAGGAAGAATCAGACAGATGAAACATGCTCTAGAGCACTCACTACTTCCAAGCACTGATTTGGAACCACTGCACAATGATTTCCTCTGTAAACTTTTAAACTTCTCAAGTTGGTGCCATGTGTGAACCATGACAGTCAGTGGAACCTCCTCAAAGCAGTTCGCGGGGCCTGGGCTATGTGCTGGGGAGCAGTGATCTGTGGGGTGAAGGAGAAATGGAGAGATGTGAAATGGACTGAGCAAGTTCCAGACCAGTGTGGTGCTTAGGAGCTTGCCGGTGTTCTGGGGAGATCGGCTCCTACTTGAACTCTACAGATGACCCTTGGGGCACTGCCATTGGGTCACCCATGTTTTATGATGGTAGGGCTTCATAAACCTGGATCATAAACTGAAGTGAAAAGGAGAGTGAAGTCTCTGGGGAGGTGAGCAGAGCACAAAGCTCCCCATAATAGAAGGACCAGGAAGGGAAAGGCGGTTTCCTGTGAAGCTGAGTAGACTGCGAGTCCCGTTGCCTTTCTGATGGGAAACGTCAGGCATGCAGAAAAGAGAGTGCATAGAAATATGTGTGAGACATCCCTCATAGAGCTGTGAGTGCCTTGGCCAGAGCTGGAGTCGAGGTTTTTCCATTTTGGAATAATCCCAGCGTGCCTTATATTGTCTGTGATAATGTTTAAGGAATAACAAGGAACAAGAGTCAGGAGAGACCAGTTTTTCTTTTCTATTTGCTGTCCAGCAGTGAATGCTATCAGAGAGTCAATGAACTGAAGAGCTCTCATTCTTGAGTGATAGCAAACATGAGAATCTGCCAGAAACTCCCTCCACAAAGGCACCGGATCCAACTTGGAGGGGAAGTGCACTGCGAGCATTAGAGCCCTGGGCTGCAGGTGACCCCCACGTGGGTGTGGTGTTGCCCTAGTATGCTTGTTCTTTCTCTGTCTCTCTCTCACGCCCTCTCGCTCATGAGATGTATTTTAGATGACATTTCAGAGCGGCTCACGGCTCTGCCTGTCATCATCCTGACTGAATGCCAAGCGTGAACTGAACATTCTAGCTGTTTTGTCTGCCTGGCGCAGTGCTCTGTGGGTGGGCATCTGTGTGGGTCTACGGGGGAACAATAGAACATGCAGCAAGAGGTAGGTACTGAGTAGATAGCAGCACGATGTGTTTCTTCGCTGTCCGTTTTTCTCCCCAAAGTTTCTTATCTAGATGGTGTCAGCTTGACTCCATGAAAATGAACATTTCTTAGATATTCTTTCTGTCAACCCTACCCTTCAAATAAGCCCACACTTCCCAGAGAGTCTAACGCGGTGCAAGATATTAGCCACCAAATGGATTTGTAATGCCATTTCCTAAAGAATGACTCAGATTTTTTTTCTCTGACATTCTCTTGACTCATTTTCTTATTTCTTGAGAGAGGAGTATCTTCTCTCCCCTCTCAAATGCCTTCCACTTCTTTTTTTCATGTTAGGTCCTCACTCTCATCTGCAAACATGTTCAAGTCTCTGACATACAAAAACTAAACAAAACGCACATGACCTTTGCTTTCCTGTTATACCTCATCCATTTATTCAACATGTTTGTTGTGCTCACCAGAAGACAGGGATGGTTCTCACATCAAAATGCAGCAGGATAGTTGTTGCTTTTGTGGGTCTAGTGGGAGGATTCAGATAATATATAAACAAATGAGAAAAGCTCTAGGACTGGCTCCATGATAGGGAGCTAGGTCACGTGGAGTCCTTCCTGGAAACTCTTCCAGTACCCCTTCCAGCAGGCCGATGTAGCCATGGCAATGGTGTGTGGGCTAGATTTCTACCCTGCTGGCTCACTGGCTCCCATAAGCCTGCACTGCATTTCACTCTGTCTTCTTCAGCCTCCTTAAAAGAATGGCCTCATTCCTTATGAGTAGCCATCTGCCCCCGTACCCACCATATGATCTCTGTCTTGGTTACTCTTCTCTCATTGCTGGGACAAAAGACCCCCAACATGCAAGCTTAAGGAAGGAAAGGTTTATTTATCTCACAGTTAGTGGAGGTTTCAGTCCATACTCAGCTGGCTCCAAGGCAGAGCAGTACATGGCAGACAGCAGCAGCTCATGGTGGTGGCCAACAGCAAAAAGCAAAGTGAGTGGCAGCATCTGAGGTAGTTAGCGAGCCTCTCCCCCCACCCCTTACACTGTAAGGCAGCTTACCTGCCCCAGGGTGGGCGCAGCCTCCACACCCACCATCCCAGGACTAGATCAACAATGAATCACAAACTCCAGAAGCCACCGCATGACTCTATGAGGTTTTGGAGGAACAACTAGACACAGACCAAAACAACCTCCAAGAGCTGGGGCTTTGATGCTTAATCTTGTGACCTGGGCCTTAGTCATTACTTCCCATTTCTCTCCAGAGTTCTACATCCCTCATCTTCCTGTTATTTCTCTAGCTGCCCATTCTGATACCAACTTGCCTCCCTTCTCAATTCTGTCTGTGAGGGACCACCCATCCGTCCCTCCAGCTTGAGCCACACATCTTCTCTGATGGATCCTACTTTGTATTTAGCTCTCCTTTCCTGGGTTACTAAGATCCAGCTTCATGGGGTGTAGTAACCAGTGCAGAAAAACAGAGCTTTGTGACTAGAGGGGCCGTGGCCTTCAAATTTACATTTATACTGTCACCATCTTAAAGGTAATACATATATAAATATATAATATATAATATATAATATATGTATTATATATGTAATATATATATATATATATATATATATATATATATATATATATATATAATTTTGAGTTGGTGCTTTGTGAGCTCATAAGTCTATAAGTCTTCTGGCACTGCCATAAAATATCCCCCACTGGGTAGGTTAGACCATAGAAAACTAGTCTCACAGTTCAGAGACTGGAAATCTCGACCCAAAGCCGGCAAGGTTGGCCTCCTCCAAGCGTCCTAAGGGCAGCTCTGCTCCAGGCCTCCCTCTGTGGCTCTCAGGCAGCCGTTTCTTGCTGCCCTTGGTGTGTCATTCCCCTGTGCTCATTGGCCCAGTATTTCTTCACGTATTCATCTTCTTCTAAGAGCACTGGTCAGGTTGAATCAGCCCTCCCTGAAGGGCCTCATTTCCCCTTAATCTCCTCTGTAGAGGCTCTGGTTCCAAATACAGTCGCTGCTGAGGTACAAGAGTCAGAACATAGGAGTTTGGGGGCGTGCACCACTTACTGCAGCACATGAAGTGCAGTGGTCAATGGAATGTGCTATTCAGCCTCAGAGGCCTACTCCGTTAGCGGGCCTCCCCGAAACATGTTCTCAGCTCTCAGCACCCCCCTCCCCTGCCCTAGCCTCCCAGAAATCCTTAACTTCCTTGTTCTAGTCCTTCAAAACAATTTGGATACTGGTGCAGAAAGAACTGGAATTCAGCGTTCTTGCCCAGAGGTGGCATGTTTGGACTCAGTATGGCAGGTGTGAGCCTTACACCTGTCCAAAATCCAGGTGTTCATTATATCCTGGCCAATAGCACAGTTCCTTGGAGTTCCTTATGGTGCATGGGCCAGGCAGCTGGCTGTGTGAAGGCCCACTGACTTCTTTTCCTTGCACCCCTGCTTTGATTTCACTCCCTGTCAGCCCACTTGGAATGCACAGATACAAATGCTCTTTCTTGCATTCACAGGGGACCCTGGAGGCCATGAAGCTACAGGCTATGGTTTGTGTCTAGGTGCCCCCCAAAAGCCTCATGCAGTCATTGGGTGCTTCTGGAATTTGTAATTGATTCTTGTGGGTGTGAGTGTTACACCTGTGCCAGGGCAGGTGATTTGCATTCCAGTGTAAAGGAAGAGAAGTTAGGTGCTTCTGCTGCGGCTACCTCTCCCTGCTCTTGCTCTTGCCTGCAGCCAGGAAAGGCTGCCCTCTGCCCTGTGCCTCTCTGCCTTGGAGCCCGCTGAATATGGACTGAAACCTCCAGTAACTGTGAACTAAATAAACCTTTCCTTCCTTCATTTTGAAGGCTGGACATTTGTCCCAGCAATTAGAGAAGAGTAACTAAGACTCTATGACAGATTCCTTGTGATTTGTCCCCGCCAATCTTTGCAGAATCACCCTGCCACCCTCACCACTGAAGCCCTCCTGAACGAGCCCAGCCCCCTCTGCTCGTGTTCACCCTTCATGCCTCCTTCATGCCTTTCATGTGCTTCTTCTTCTGCCTACAGGGCAAGCACTTCATTCCCATTGGAACACAATACTACGCATCTTCAAAATTAAAATCACACATTCTATTTTCTCAATAAATCCTTGCTGCCATCTCTCACTTCTCATCCTGAAGGGGAAACAAAGAGCTCCTTTAGGGCTGTATGAACGTGCTTTTACAAGGATCCTAACACTAAATGCTTATTTTCTGGTCTGTCCCTTTTACTAGACTTTGAGCAATCCCGAGGGGCAACAGCAGTATTCTGGGTGCTGGTGCAGAGCTGGGCACAGCATTTGCATATGCCGATCAGTCCAGTGAGGGGTAAAGGTGTGACAGAAGGAGCTGGAGAATAAGCTGATGGCAAAGAACCTGCACTTCAGAGTCAAATAGTCCTTGGTTTCAATTCTGATTGGAAGGAAATTACTTTTTTTTAAAAAAAAATATTTATTTATTTTTACTTTGGGGAAGGGTCTACAGGGTGTTTAGGGTCGAACTACTAGATTGGATGTGTAATGATCTGCCTATTTACAGCCTCCCAGGAGCTGGGATCCGCCCACTCTTAATTGCTGTTATGGGACTGGCATGGCAGGCCGGGGCATTGAGCCCCTGGCCCCTGCACCTGCTTGCAGGTGCTTTAATCCGCCGAGCTATTTGGCCAGCCCTGGGAAATTACTTTTAAAAACCAAATTTTCCAATGTTGGAATGGGGGCAAATGAAATTTACCATGATGCACACTGTTTGTCAACTCACATTGGCAGGCATGTACTGTGATATGTAACCGGGTCTTGTTTCTAGATTTGTGCTAGCTGGATAGTTGTTTTGGAATGCCAAGACAAAAGTGAAAGCAGTAGCCGGGTGTGGTGGCACACTCCTGTAATTCCAGCACTTGGGAGGCTGAGGCAGGAGGACCAGTGCAAGTTCAAGACCAGCCTGGGCTACAAAAGTGAGCTCAAGGCCAGCCTGAACTACATAGTGAGACCCTATCTCAAAAAGACCAAAAAAAAAGGAAAGCTGTGAGTCAGGATTCTGGCAGTTTCGGTTACTGTCAACAAAATCATACCCCCTATGTGCCTGCGAGATACAAGACACTGCAGAGAAACAAAAGTAAGTAGGCTTAAGCGGTGTTAAAAATGTGTGTGTAAAGCAGAAACGGACAGATGACCTAGGAGTGGCGTCGGGTTTTAGGTCGGAGCTCATCTGCATCCAAGCAGGGAGGAAGGCAGCCTAGAAAAAGCGCTAGTTGACATGCACCTTGAGGGAAAGGTTGATAGGGGTTGCCTCCCTTGGTAAGGAGGAAGGAAAGGCAGCCATGGATCGGCAGAGACACCTAGCAGAGATCCGTGCACACCACTGTCACACTGGTGATGCTCTCTGGAGCCTCAGCTTTGGCTTCTGAAACTCACAACAAGCAGCCCATCTTTTTTATACAGGAAGATGTGCCTGGGCTTTCTGCCTGGAGCTGACAGAAAACATGGAACCTGCGTGCACCACGGCCCCAGGGCAGCAGTTATCTCCTTGGGCTCTCTAAACAGTTTCACCAGACACTGACGACATCCAGCAGTGGTTGTCTCTCAACCAAGACCAAGGAAGTACTGTCAGCTCTCGTCGCAGACGTGCAAATGCCATGGTTGACAACTCAGCTGCCTGTAGAGGAGGCATATGTAGTTTAGCCACATAATACTACAAAGATGGTTTCCCAAATACTTCATTTTATATATGAAAAGCAAGCTACTTTCAACACATCACCAACTGATGTCGTTTCCAGGAACATCTCCTCAGCCCCCACCCGCGCGCGCGCGCGCATGCGCTCCAGGGCGGTAGCGCGCTCCTTGCTGCAGAGTGGCTGTGATGTGGCGAGGGCCTTCTGCGCTTGGAGATGCACTCGCTCCCTCATCTGCTAAGGAGCCGTGGAGAAGCCCTGTAGCTTCCCCTCAGCCACTGTTTCATGTCAGTATTTACAAAATGGAACTGGGACTGCTGTCTGCCTGATCTGAGTAGTAAAAATCTCAGTGCGGGCGCACAGCCAGGGCTCTCGCTGCAGACCCTGGCCCCGTCTGCTTGCTTTCTTCCTCCTGGTCGCACTCTACTGCGATGGCATCCCAATCACTGTTGAAAACTAGCCCTGGCAAGTCTGGTATGGTGGCACATGCCTGTAATCCCAGCACTCGGGAGGCTGAGGCAGGAGGATTGTTGCGAGTTCAAGACCAGTCTGGGCTGCAAAGTGAGCTCAAGGCCAGCTTGAACCGCATAGCGAGACCCTGAATCAAAAGACAACAACACAAACCCAAACTGCCCCTCACCAAGCATCGACTTCCTGCAGTTGTCTTTGTTTTCGCTGTTGTTGTTTGTTCTCAGTCTACAGGATTTAGGGATTATCTCACACAGTTCACACAGCTGCACGTAAGCTCTAGCAGGCTGTGCCCCCCACGCCCTGGTGGCTGGCAAGGAATATGGTCCCAATAAATACTGGCCAGCAGGGAGAAAGGGCAAGCCAAGCCTATTTGCAGCGACTCAGGGCCAGTCCTACTCCCTTTGGCGCCCTGTGAGAGGGCATCTGCTTGACCCCTGGCACCTGATCAGTGGCCAGGAGGCGGCGCTGCACTTGAGCTCCGTGCTAAGCGGCGCCTACGGAGAACGCAGACCTTACTGAACTTCAAGTCAAAGCTGAGGATTTTTAGGACGTTCAAGTCAGGTGCCTCCGTTCCTGCTCCTCTGAGCCGGATCCTTTTTCCTGTGTATTGTTCGTAGGCTCTGATCCAAGCGCACAGGGCAGCGAGAACAGCCCAGGACTCGGCGTCCTCGCTGGGGTCCGCAGGCGTCTCGAGTCCCCCGGCCCCGGCTCTGTGTCCTGCGCCCAGCGCCGCCTCCGCTGCCCGTCGGGAGCGCGCGTCCCCTCCCTCCAGCTGCGCTCCTCCGCCTCAGTCTCCACTGCGGTCCTCAGCGCCTCGGCCAGAGTCCGGGCCGAGCACAGTAGAGCCGGGCCGGGCTGAGCAGCCGGGGAACCTCGGGCGGGACAGGGCCCGCGGCCAAACCGGGCTGGAGCTCCGAGTGCGTAAGGTCCGGGAGAGCGAGCGGATTTGAGGGAGGGGTTATTATGTTTATTATTTTGGCCGATTTTATGGGGGGTTGTTTTGTTTTGTTGTTCAGCTTGGCTGAAGAAGAGTGGGGTGGCGAAGGGGTGGGAGGGCAGGGACAGGATTTGGGGGTTCCCTGGGGAAGCGCGCGGGAGACGGACGACCCTAGTTCAAAGATTCACGCAGCCCGTGGAGAGCACAGAAAGATCTGGAAGCCCCGAGCCCGGCCAAGGTGAGAAACTTTCCCGACCGCGGGGCTGCGTGCGCCCGCGGGGCCCTGGTCGTGGGCGCCGGCGCCACCCTTTGGTAGGCAAGGGGTTCCAAGGGAGCCCTGGCTAGACAGCTGGGTTGTCTGGGGAACCCCTGTGCGGTGATCAGACAGAAGACTGGGTATAATGATGTAGAGAGGCCTTCTCAAAGTAGCCTGCCTGGAAACCTGTCTTTCAGGCTTGGCGGTTTCCACCGCGTTTCAGATGACAGACTGGAATTATTACACTCAGTTAAATCCGACGCCAGAAAATCAATCAGTGATTTTTTTTTTTTTTTTTTTTTTTTTTTTTTTTTTTTTTTTTTTTTTTTTTTTTTTTTTTTTTTTTTTTTTTTTTTTTTTTTTTTTTTTTTTTTTTTTGTACGGGGGATTGAATTCAGGAGCCTGGACCCTGAGCTTTCTCCCCAGCTGCAGTCAGTGATGCTTTGAATGCAAAAAGAAAAACGTGGCCACGCCACTTCAGGGAAGAGACAGCAACTTCTGTACATAAATTAATTCTTAGGAAACCCCAAAAAGTAAGTAGCAGTGTTTCCAGGGTGTAAGTGAAGATACGGAGGCTGAGATCTCAAACAGATTTTGCCAGGAGACTGCCAGTTCTGGAACCTAGGAGTGTGAGTCTGGCCTAGGATATGGTACATCAGGCCCTGGAGAGAGAGAAGCCTGAGGCTGCAAGCTAAGGTGGGGTGGGGAGAGCCCCCGCCCAGTTGTGTGCCCTCCATGAATTTTGCTGTAAAGAGGGAGGTTGCTGGTGATATGGTGGAGACGGTGACATCAACGGGTGACGGTAGAGTTGCTGCTGCATTTCTCTTGGAAGCAAGAAAGCTTGCCTAATACCTGTTAGAAGATCTTGAAGCTTAAAAGGACTAGACTGTGGTCTGGGGGACAGGCACCCTGGAGCAGTGGAAGCCCTCATTAAAAAGAAGAAAGAAAAAAGGAAAAAAAAAAACCTCACCTTTGTACAGGTGAGAGAGAGGACAGCAGAGCTCGCAGTTGGAGGGATGAGCTCGAAGACTTCCGAACCGGGAAACGTTGAGTCCTGGCGGTGTTCCAGAACAATTCCTTACAACAAAATTGGTGTAGATGCTTTTCCAGCCAGAAAAGTGTGGACAACAATTTTCGCCAGACAAACGTTGCTTTCCTTCTTAGCCATCTACTGGGCTGTAGACTGGGGTGTATGGGCTGCCTCCCGTTCCTCCCATGCATGTAGTTCTGGCTCATTAGGGCAAAGCCACCAGTTGGCTGAGTCACGGTTTAAAACATACAGCTCGGTGGAAAGCATCAGAATACATTGCTTGAGTCAAGGTACGGTTCTGTGAACTCTGTGTGCGTGTTGAGTGTGTGTGCGTGTGCGTGTGTGTGTGTGTGTGTGCGCGTGCGTGTGTGTGTTGCCCATCCCACCTCTGCATTCCTTGCCTTGCTGCTGCCCCCATTCAGATTCCTCCCCTGAGCCCCAGAAGGTGACAGTGGGAGTAATTGCCTACCTTGCAAAGGGCATGAGCAGGGCCTCTGCCGAGTCAGCTTCCTTCTCTGTGTTTCCATGGGTCCCTGGATGCTGATGCATTTCACCAAGGAGAATATGGTGAAATGGCCATGCAACAGCCACTCAGAATTCTTGTTTTGGACTTCCTCATGTTGTGACGGTGACAGCACCCTGGCTAGGTGTCCCTAGTGCACAGCACCCTTTGGTCCTCCTGGCAAGATGATCGTTGGTTCCAGTTTACCAACAAGTTCCCCAAATCAGAGATTCCCCAACAAGCAAGAGTCACTGATCCCCTCCTTAGTAGCCAGGGTGGAGTGTGTCTGGTCTCTGCATGAAGCATTTTAGGCAGCTGTTTGGTATACCTAAGGATAAGGAGGGGAGAGAGTGGCTCTGCCCCTGTCTCTTCTACTTTGTGTCACTCCCCAAAATAAAGAGGCAGAGGAGACACCCATCAGAGCTGCAGCAGCTATGAATCTGGGAGGAGAGTCAATGAGAACTCTATTATTCTATCCAGCCAACAGACTATAATACTGGAGTGCTTGGTTCACAGAGGGGTTAAAGGTGTATTTCTGCACTAAGGTTCACAGAATCGACTTAAACAACAAAAGATAAAGCAGCTCCACTGAGCAGTAGTTCACATAAAAAGAAAAGTCCTGGAATTGCAGTAGCTCACCAGCTGTGGATGAGACATGCGGGAGGTAGCTACTCAGGAGCCTCCCACACCCGGATTTCACTGATAGGGTCCTATCTTTCCTTACAAACTTTGTAAGGGGCTTTGTGGTTGTCAGGCATAGTCAGGAGTGTTTACAACTTTAGATTGACATAGCCAGGCGTGGTGGCACACGCCTGTAATCCCAGCACTCTGGAGGCTGAGGCCGGGGGATCAGTGCGAGTTCGAGACCAACCTGGGCTACAAAAGTGAGCTCAAGGCCAGCCTCAACTGCATAGTGAGACCCTGTCTCAAAAAGACAAAAAAAAAAAAAAAAAAAAAAAAAAAAAAAAAAAAAAAAAAAAAAAAAAAAAAAAAAAAAAAACAACTTTAGATTGACAATCCTACAAGTAGAGAAGGAAGTTATCATTCTAACCTGACAGGTGAAGATACTAAGGGAAAAAGAAATCACTTTCCCGTGGTCACATAGCTAATCAGTGGTAAAGCTGACATCAGAGTCTGGGCCCCGGCCACCACCCTCTGCTCCCTCTCTGTGGTGTGTTGTGTTTGTGTGTATCTGTACCCTCAAAGCCCCGTGTGCTCATTGAAGCACAGTTCTACAGTTTGTGATGAACTCGTGATCCACTGGGATTATGGATGTGAGTGCAGTTGGGATTCTGGGTGTGAGTGCTACGCCCAGCCTGGAGAGACAGCCCGAAGGCAACATAAGGGAGATAGGCTGGCTCTCTGCAGCCATTGTTGCCGCTCCTCCTCCATTTTGCTCCCTGCTCCTTGCCATGCCCTGAACTGCTGCCCTCTGCCATGTGCCGGTCTTCCTTGGATCCAGTGGAGTATGGACTGCAACCTCCGGTAACCGTGAGCTAAGTAAAGCCTTCCTTCCTTCATCTGAGTGTTGGGTATCTGTCTCAGCAACGAGAGAAGAGAAACTGAGACCTGGTGTTTGGATCAAAAGAACTCAGGGCCCACGCCACTTTGTATCTCATTCTGGGCCCCATATCTATAGAGGACAGGGACCTCCTTAAGGCTATCCAGGGTAAATGGGCCTGAGCAGCAAGCATCTGCCACTAGGCTACATGGAGAACAAGGTGCGTTGATCTGGTAGAGAGGAACCCTGGCTGGGTTCTAGAAGATAGTCCTAGAAATCTGAGGAGCAGGCAGGAGGTTTGTTCTCAGTAGTGGAATTATGACCAGAAATGAAACCAGTGATGGGTGATCTTTTAGAACTGTGGCAGTGGTGTGTGTGTGTGTGTGTGTGTGTGTGTGTTGAATTTGATGTCCCAGAGAGCCCTCAGAATGTTCAAGTTCCCTGCTTTCATTAGAAGTACGAGTAAAATGAACCTGACTTGGAAATGATCTATCCTGAATGTGTGTGTCTATGTGTGTATGAGTGTGTCTGTGTGTGCGTGTGTGTGTATATTTGTGGCACACTTTCAAGTTCTATGGATCGTCAAAGGAAAGCACTAGACTGCTGAGCAGAAATGTCAGCAGATATTTGAGAATACCGTGGAAACCTGGGAACCCCCTGGCCACCTCAGGAGTCTGAGAGGTTAGGCTGCGTGCCTCTCAGGGATCAGGGGTAGCAAGAAAGGCGAGTTTCAGTCTCTGGTGCTGTGGAGGGTGTGGCATGAGGCCAGTTGGGAAGGTGCCTGAGAGACATCTGCTGGCACTTTATCACATAGGTCTAGTGCTGGGCATAAGGACTTTTAATAATCACTGAGGTGCATGTGTGTCTCCTGTGTGCATTTGTGGTTCATTGCGTGGCTTGGGCGGCTTCGTCACCTACTTTCCCTAAGCTTAGTGGGCCAAGGGTGCCTAGCGATTTCCTAAAGGCTCAGGTGTGGCCACATACGCACAAGCGCTAGCTAAAGGTGAGGCTACTTCTGCTGCGGGCTTCTAGATATGCAGAGGCAGCAGAGAAAATGAGAAGCCAGTGGAAGATAGAAGCACGTCACCCAGGCTGTCAAAGAGAGCATGCAGACGCCAAATCAGGACCTTTCTCTGCTTTCATCTTGAAGGGGTGAGAAGCTGGACGGGAGGGGAGTAGATGAAGCTAGCCTCCTGCACCCCAGCAGGAGGTGACTTGAAGCAGGACCCTACTGGGTAGGGCACATGGCATTCTATAGCCAGGCCAGGTCTTTTTTTTTTTTTTTTTTTGTCCTAAACTAGACATTTTAATTCACTTTGGTCTCTGCAGTGATTGTATAAGTAGTACAGTTATGGCATTTGCTCCATATTCCTACGAGGGCAGGGAAGATAAATCAGGTACATTTGAAGATAAGATGGCAAACAGAATTAAAATGTAAATTTGATCAGACCTGACAGCTATGCCAGTTTAGAGCATGGGCTGGTTATACTTGGATTAAAATAATCCATCATAGCAGGCTCTTTGCTTGATGCTGTATTTACTTCTGACAAGCAAAGATTCAGAGGCAGAGGCCATTAGAAAACATAACATGTGCCCAGTGCACAAAGAAGCACTGTGTCAGAAGACTGTTTCAAATAAAATTATGGAAGCGCTCAGTGCTGAAGAACCCACAGTCACCTGTGTCCCAGTGCACATTGGCCTGTCGTGCGTGCTTGAATTTTCTTGTATGATTTTGTTTCCCAAATTTGTGAAATATATTAAGATATTAGTATAGCAAGCACTCAGGGAATTTTTTCCTCTCTTTTTAAGGTGTTGAACATGTTCAAAATTTTATTTTGTTTTTTGATATCAGGGATTGAACTCAGGACCTTGCGCTTGCCAGGCAGGTGCACATTCTGCTGAGCTATCTCCCCAGCCCCAGGGTTTTGTTATTTTAAAGACCCATTACTAGATAAGATGGTCATGTTGTGTTAAATTGGCTTCTGTTGTGAAACAAAGCAAATTTCTTTCTTGATTGGAATATGAAAAGTGCTTATTTGTATCTGAAAGAAGGAAAACTATGTGTTTTTACTTTTTTTTTCTCCACAAACATAATTCTTCAATGCATAATATTGTTGAGATGTGGAATAAAAAATGCAGAACTTGAGAATGTTTTGTGGTCAATGTGGAAGTTAAAAATCTAGGTTTAATTGTTGCTCCCATTTCTATTATCAAGCCCTGGGTCCTTTTGCCTGGCTAGGGGACACTGGCCAAGTTTCATGACCCTGCAAGTGAAAAGTACCTCCTAAGTGCCCAGTAATTGCTCTCCTCAGCACACATAGTCTATGATTGTTGTCAGCACACGAGACCCTAAGGCCCATGGGGGCTGCCTGGTTGAGGGGTCACCAGCCTTTGGAGCTCTACAAGCCTCATTTATCTGCCTGTCAAATTCTTTATCCATGCTTGGGAAGTGTTCTGCCATCGCTTCTGTGAAAAAGTTTTTTACAGCCCTTGCACTGTCTCCAGCTTTCTCATCGACCCAAAGGCCTCGTTCTACCTTAATGACATTGCGAAGAGTTAGGCTTCTGTAGTACCATTAGGAGCGAACACAGTTCAACCCATAACACACCCTGTCTCTCTGCCTGCCTGCCTGACTGACTGCCTGCCTATCTGCCTGTCTGTCTGTCTAAAGCTGGGTATGGTGATGCATACCTGTAATCTTAGAAGGCTGAGGCAGGAAGATCTGTGAAAGTCAAGGTGAGCCTGTGCGCCATAGGGAGTTTAAAGTCAGCCTGGGCTACATAGCAAGATTTTATAAATCTATATCTATATACATTAATGTGCACAGATGTTCGTAAGTAGCCACGCTTCTTACAAAGGATATACATATCGAGTGGAAAGGAACGTGGTATTTATTAAGTTACAGAATAGTAGTCTAGAGGAACTTGCGTTCCTTTTAATTTTTTCCTTTTTTGTTTATTCTTGGAATGGAACCTGGGACCTTGTGCTCGTCAGGCATATGGTCTGTGCTAAGCTATGTCCCGGGCCTCAGTCCTTCACTTTCAGAGGAGCCGCGTATTTCAACTGTAACAGTGTCTGTCCCACATGTGGTCAGCAGGGCCTACGCCCGTGTGCCGCCGCCTGGATGCTACGACAATACTGATGTCAGCTGCAGCTCTCCTCTCGGTGACAGCTTATTAACTCAGACTGAAACTTTGTGTAACTTACATATTAGCTTCCTTTTCCCTCATCATCCTCAATCCCTCATACCACTGTTCTACTTTCTACCACTAAGAATTTGGCTACTCCAAGTACCTCATATATGTAGAACAATGTAATATTTCCCCCATTATGTCTGGCTTATGTCACCCAACATAATGTTTTTAAAGTGCATCCACATTTGGGACTTCAGGCTTGTTGAAGGATTAATAATATCCCACTAGATTTGCATACGACATGGTGTTTATCCATTCATCCTAAGTGCACACTTAAGATTGTTTCTGCTTCCAGCTGTTGTAAATAATGCTGCTATTTTATGGGTGTACAAATATCTTTTTGAGTCCCTGATTTTGGTTCTCTGGGGGACATTTTCAGAAGTGGAATTGCTGGATCACGTAGTAATTCTATGTTTAAGTTGAGGGCCCTCTCTAATGTCTTCCACAGTTGTGACTCCAGGAAGCCCAAGGTGCATTCCCCACAAAATGGCTAGCGTTTGTTTCTCTGTGATTGCTGGAAATAGCCCTCCGGATGGGTTTGAAGTGTTATCTCGTGAAGCATTGCCTTTCGGTGCTGGGTCTTTGACTTTGGTAATTTCGAACATGCTTTTAAAATGAACTGTCATGGAAACCTGGCAAGCCTGACTATAGTAGAAGGGTTGGCTTGGAATTCTACTCGGACCTTTGACAGGACCAGAATTTTTAAAGAACAGATAAAGAAAAGCAGGGAAAGAGGAACGAGTGAGGCATTGCTTTTTATGGGATAGAGGCCCCGACTTTGCAGTGGTGACAGGGTGTTGGTATGACAGGAGACGAGTACAGTAGGCAGAGTAGGAATTGCCTATGTCCCCCACTTGCCAGCTTAGCTTTTGTCCTTAAACCTTTTTATTTATGTTAAAGAGAGAGAAAAAAAAAGATAAAGTAGCAATGAAACAGTTTCAAAACAAGTTAGTAGGATGGGTACAATAATTAAAACCATGCATATTGCTGTCTTCATAGTAGTTATTCAGAGGACAAAGGCAGAGCTGCTATCTTATCTATACAACATTACTACAAACTTTTATTCTCAATAAACTAAGACAAAGAAGCTGTATACCTACCTTAACTCTCTTCTGTATACATATATATATATTTTCTTTCTTTTCAAAGTTTCTAATACTGAGCCGGGCGTGGTGGCGCATGCCTATAATCCCAGCACTTGGGAGGTGGAGGCAGGAGGATCGGTGTGAGTTCGAGACCAGCCTGGGCTACAAACGTGAGCACAAGGCCAGTCTGAACTGCATAGTGAGACCCTGTCTCAAAAAGACAAATAAATAAATAAATAAATAAATAAATAAAGTTTTTAATACTAGGAGAAAATATCATACCATGACTTAGAAGTAGATTATAAGTCAGAGATAACAGTATGAATCATAAAACAGAAAGTATAACTAAATGATATTCAGAAAATTAATTAAATATTAATTAAAATTAAATATTTCAAAACAATATTCCAAAATTCAAATCATGAGTATAACTTAGAGGCCAGAATGTTGTGTATCATATGTATGAATCTATAATCAATTCAGAGTACCTGCATAGTATTTGAATTGGTTAATATATACAAAGATATCAACCAAGAAAAAAAATGTCCATGGTAGTAAAGAATTACTACCAATAAAGATAACATAAATACTAGAATGACAAATATATGACCAGAATTTCTAACAGTTTGGGGGTGAGATATCACACAAAGTTCTAGTATGCCATGTACATGGACAGTGTCCATGGCATTTACTGGTGGCCAGGTGTCACTTGTGGGACTGAACTACTGCTATTTCCTTGATATCCACCCTGTAGAACCAGACAGAATCATGACCCATAGGGTGCAGGAGAAGTCCTTTTGTAGAATATGCTGATGGACATATTCTACTGCTGTATACAAAAGAATAGTTGAAAAGCTACTTCTCTATAGCTCTTTTTCTACTGTTTAATTGTTTGCCCTATTTGGTGGGTTCTTTCCATTCTCCTTCAGGGAGTTGTGGTCATTTTCATCCCTCTCTAGAATTTCTTTTAGTAAACTGTGTAGGGTTGGCTTTGTCATCATGAAATTCTTTAGCTGTTTTTTTGTCCTAGAATTATTTCATTTATCCATTGAACTTGAAAGAGAGTTTTGCAGAGTATAGCTGTCTGGGATGGAATGTATTTTCTTGCAAGACTCTTCTTGACTTGATGGTTTGTAAAGAGAAATCTTCCATTATTCTAATGGGTTTTCCTTCAGATGTGATCTGTCTGTTTTTATCTAGCAGTGTTCAGTATACTATTCCTGCACTGAATTTATGAGATGTTGATTATTATACTTCTGGGTGTGGGTTTAATTGGGTTGATTTTATTTGGAGTTCTATATGCTTCAGTTACCTGGCTGTCAAATTGTTTTCCCCATTTGGCAAGTTTTCTGCTATTACTTCTGGCGATATTCTTTTTTATATCATTTGTATTGACTCCTTCTTTCTCATTGATGCCTATTAGTCTTATGTTGTTCATCTTTGCACCATCTTGCAGATGTTGAATATTTTTTCTTGCCTCCTAGTTATTATTAAGGGATCTTTTCTTACCTCTTCACTAGCTGCAATGCTGTCTTTAAAGTCTGAAAGTCTATTTTCACTTTCATTGACACGGTTTTGCAAGCTTGTGATTGAGGTTTAAAGTTCCTGTATAGCACTTTGAATCTGTTGGGTCTGATTGCTGGGTCAAATGTGTTTCTGGCAGGCCCAGGGTGGTCTCACTCATGTGCCAGGCCTGGTTTCTGGGTGTAATGAGTTTCCAGCGGGCCTGACTGCTAGGTTGAATGAGTTTCTGGTGGATCCAGAGCAGTCTGCCTCACTCACCAGGCCTGGTTGCTGGGTCAAATGTCCTTAAAGTTTGTTCTCACCCCACATAAAACCTGTGCCCTCATTTTCTTGGCTCTTGTATTTTTTATTGTAATCCAGTAAGTGGATAGTCTAGTTATGTCATTCTTTGTGCTTGGGCAGGGTGACTCAACATGTAAAGGTCTCACACCTGGAAGATAGAACATCCAGCTCTCTAGACCTTCAGGCCAAGATGTGGCGTCTCCTTTTCACCTGGCTGGAGATATTATGTCTGCCACCCTTGTGAACATCTCAGCCTATGCTTTGTCTTCGAATGCCTCCCTAAGGGGAGGTTTTATGACTTCTTTCATAAGTTTTATCTCTATGTGGGCGTGACATTTGACATCTTTTTTGATTTAATATATTTGGTAAAAGGTCTCGCTATGCAGCTTGGACTCATTGTGTTACTCTGGTCTTTGACATCCCTAGTTCTGGGATTGCAGGTGTGCAATGCCATTCCTGGTTTCAGAGTGTGCCCCGGGGTGGGCCCAATGTGATATGTGGTGCCAGGAATCGAGCCCTGGTCCCTGAGCTTGCCTAGGCAGGCACTTGGCATTCTTTTTGACATCCATCTGAAGGTCACTGTCAGAATGGAGACTTTTGCTGGTGTTAGGTTCAGACTTGAAAGGGAGGAAAGCAAGACAGTGAGAGAAAAAGAAGAGGAAGAGGAAGAGGAAGAATAAGGAGAAGGAGAAGGAGAGGAGGAAGAGAAAAAAGAAGAAAGGAAGAGGAGAAGGAAAGGATGAGGAGGGACAGGGAGAGGGAGAAGGGAAGGAGATGATGATGATGACGATTTGGTTGTTTAGTTGTTTATTACTTGCATGTCTGCTATGACCCAAACTTTGTACAACAACTTAGTCTATACATACCGCTAAAATTAAAAAAAAAAATCCTCAGGCTGATAATTATTGCTCACAATTCTGGAATCTAGTAAACTTAAGATCAAGGCACTAGTAGATCCAGTGTCAGGTTATAGATGCTGACTCAGAGATGGCACCTTATTAGAGCACCTCTGCATGATGGGGGGCGACAAGGATGCTTTCTTGGGCATCTTTCCTAAGGGCGCTAATCACATTCGTGATATCTGAGCTCTCGGGGCGCAATCACCACCTCATGAGCCCATTCACTCAGTACAATCACAGCGGGTATCAGATTCCAGTACAGTGGTATCTCGCTTCCCAAGCCTAGCTCGTTCCATGATTCTGAGGGAGGATGGCCATGTTGTGTTCATGCAGGGAAGATAGCTGTGGTCATGTCTATCACCCAGTGAAGAATCCACAAACAGAAGCCAAGTTTTGCTAAATGTTTGTGTTTGTGAACCAGGCGGTTCCTGAAAAGAAGCATTTATGAACCAAGGTACGGCTGTATATAAAGTTTAGGGGACATCGACCCTGAAACTACAACATGGGAATCCATCAAGGAACAAAGCAGAGGACCTTCTGCCTGGAGGGAGCTTACTGAAAAGCAGGCCAAAGGAAAAGAGAAGGGCTGGGGAGAATTAGACAATGCAGTCCTCTCCCACCGCTTAACACGATATGTTAGAAGGATCAGTTACCACCTCCAAAACTGTCTCCAAAACTCAGGGACAATTATTATGTTCCAATACCCAAGAATTCAGGTGAGTAATGTTTTCTGTTTGATTGTTTATTTATTTATTTTAGACTTTTGAGACAGGGTCTTCCTGTGCACTTCAGGTTGGTCTTGAGCTCACTTTGTAGTCCGTGCTGGTCTCAAACTTGCAGTGATCTCCCTGCCTCAGCCTTCCGAGTGCTGGGATTATAGGCATGCACCACACATTTTCTGGATTGAATTTGGGAATAATAAAGAGCCAGGCAATGCTAATTTGCAAATTACTACTATATAACTACAGAGGCCAGGACCAAAGGACTTGGTTTACAAAGTCCAAATGGCTTGTCCTCTTTAAGCCACCGGTGGAGAGATGAAGGCTGTCCACTCAGACAGCAGTCGGATGAAGACTCTGAAGTCCTTGAGATATGATCTTGAATTAGAGAAGAGGCAAACGTACATCCTGTGAAAGAAGTCACTAACTTAGAATGAATTCACAGGAAAATGGCAAATCATTTGAATCCTAATGCAACCTGAGTATGAGAACTCATGTGGAGCCCAGCTTCGGGGTCTACAAGTAACACGCGGCTGTGGATCAGTCAGTTACAACAGCTGAGCTTCAATTCAGGTGTTTGTAGGCAGCCAACTTATTCAAATAAAGCCAAACGCTGAGCTACGCCTCACTAAGCCATCTCAGAGCCTCCCTTTATCAATTTTTATTTTTTGATGCGTACATGTTTGCAGTGCATAATGATTACTTTCATCGTGGGGAACTGGTATGTGTATACCACACGTCTGTCTCCTCTCTTCCTTCCTCATTCCATTCCTTGGTCCCCTCTCCTTTTGCAGAAGGTCTATCTCGCTGTTTCCTATTATCTATCTTTTATTTTCTTCTTTACTTATGTCTTGGGGATCTGATATAAGAGAGACCCCGTGGTATTTAAATATTGTGGGCCCTATTTATTTCACTTAACATCATGTCTCTTTTGGTCTGCGCTTCCACTTTCTGTCCATACAGGCCCCTTGGCCTTGCAGGCTGGACTGCCTAGAACAGCGGTTCTCAACCTCTCTAATGCCCTGACCCCGCAATACAGTTCCTCATGTGGTGACCCCAAACCAAAAAATAATTTTGGTGGCTACTTCAAAACTGTAATTTTGCTACAGTTATGATTCGGAATGGCTTTAGGCGA
>PVJA010031176.1:0-25086 GCA_004027025.1 Myocastor coypus | reverse complement strand
CAGGCTGGTTTCAAACTCACACTGATCCTCCTGCCTCAGCCTCCCAAGTGCTGGGATTAGAGACGTGCACCACCATGCTTGGCTTGGGTAATTCTTTTTTTTCTCTCTCTCTCTTTTTGAGACAGGGTCTCGCTATGTAGTTCAGGCTGGCCTTGAGCTCACTTTTGTAGCCCAGGCTGGTCTCGAACTCACACTGATCCTCCTGCCTCAGCCTCCCGAGTGCTGGGATTACAGACATGAGCCACCACGCCCAGCTGCTTGGGTAATTCTTGATTTGCCATTTTGTCCTTAATTTCAAAAACTTTGTCTTCTAAAAAACAACAACAAAAAACCTTTATCTCCACACTGGTCATTTCTGCAATTTATGAACTCTATACATTTTTTATTTGGGGTATCTCTGTCTGATACCTTTCTGCAAACACTATATCCTTGCTATTCATCATTTTGCTCAGCTCTTGCAACTTTTTTTTTTTTTTTGCCCCATGTCCATATTAAATCAATTTATACAATAGTTTCATGGACTTTTGGGTCATGTCCTCTTCAAGTTTGCTGAGTTTCTAACCTCTTCTTCTTTTTTTCTTACCTCTTCTTTAATCAACATTAAATCTCTACTATCTGGTGACTGTTTACCTCTCCACTGATGTCCCCTGGATCTGCCTTGGGAGAAGAGAGATCCTGATGGCCTTTTGTTGCCTGGTTTCCCTGTAGTCCTTCAGGGTGGGCCGGGTTGGGTCAAGTAGAATGAGTAAAGATTGCAGTTGACATGAAGACCTTAAAAGTTATATCCTGTCTTTCAGTGATGTATTCATAGCTTTATTTGTCTAGCTGGTAGCATTTTCCCCTTCAGTTATTTGACTTAAATGGTTTGGATCCCAGCACTGTGTTGTGAGGAATTACTACTAGTTCTAACAGTGTCAGCACATCTGATCATACATCACCTATATGTGTTAAGCCTTGCATTTACATTTTCATCCTTTGTCAGTGCCCTTTTTCTAAAATTTTTTATTTTATTTATTTTTTTCTTGTTTCAGAACCTTTGTTTGTTTATTCACTCATTTTTATGGCCAGCTCAGCCCGTCTAGAGGGCAGGGCTGGTGCAGCATGTGGTGCCGGGGATCAAACCGCGGTCCCTGAAGCCGCCCAAGCTTTCCCAAGCAGGCACTTTAGACCACTGAGTCATCCCGCCGGGCCCGTCAGTGCCCTTTGAAACCTGTGCTGTATCATTACTAGCATTATTGTCATGTGGAAGGAGAAGGGAGGGGATGAGATGGACAGAGGGGTGAAGGAGGGGCGTAAATCAGTAGAAGAAGTAGTAGATAGGAGAAATACTAATAGGTCAACACTAGATCAGGGGTTAGACTGCTGGTGGTCTTTCATAATTGGTGTAAAGGGTTAGTGCTAAAAGCTATTTGTAGGAGTGAGGCATGTAGGAGGAAAGTATAATTCAGGATTGAGAAAAGCTGTGAGATTGTCACAACCTGTTGATATGTTTGTTCACCTGAAAGGTGGAGAGGAGGCAAGGAAAAGCCAGGGAAAGAAGCAAGGTAAGAAAAGAGCAAAGAAAAGAGCAAAAGAGGGCTGGGGAGATAGCTCAGTGGCATTGGTGTCTGCCTGCCAAGAGCAAGATCCTGAGATCAATCCCTGGTATGAAGCAGGAAGAAGAGGAGGAAGAGGAGGAAGAGGAGGAAGAGGAGGAGGAGGAGAAAAGAAGGAGGAGAGAAAGAAGAAGAGAGCAAAAGAATAGAAGAAACAACAGAAGTTTAGATACAAGAGAAAATAAGAAAGACAGAGTGAGTAGAATATGGGGGGACCTAAAAAATTTAAAAAGCAGGAGAAACAAAACAATAAAAAATAAAATTGATACAGAAGCTGTGTTTTCAAAGAATCTTCTGAGTGCCTCTCATGTGTCCTCTCTTCCAGTCAGCCTTGTGGGCTCTTCTAGGTTTGTCTTATGTAAATTGCCTATGGCTGGATTTTGTCATTTTTTTTATCTGACCATTTATATATTCTATACTGAAAAAATGTCATACACGACACTTATTGTGATTACTGATATTTATTTATTTATTTATTTATTTATTTTGTGGGACCAGGGTTCGAACTCACGACCTTGTACTTGCCCAGCAGGCACTTGTGCCTTGGAGCTATCTCCCCAGCCCCCTGATATTTATATTTAATTCAGTCAACTTAGTTTGTATCGTGTTCTACTTTTTCTGACTTTTTCTTATTCCTTTCTCATTCGAATATTTGGACTAATTACTTTTTGGGGGGGGGGCGGAGAAGGGTCTACAGGGTGTTTAGGGTCTCACCACCAGGTCAGACTCATAGTGATCCGCCTGTTTACAGCCTCCCAAGATCTGGAATTACAGGTGCACAGCACCACGCCCAGTCTCAATTGCCATCTCAGCACACTCTTGGGGCGGGGCCAGAACAACAGGCTCCAGGTTTGCACCCCTGGCGTCTGTGCCTGCTTGCAGGTGCTTTAATCCGTTGAGCTATTTGCTGGCCCTTGGAATAATTACTTTTTGCCCTTGGTTTCTATTGGTTTCCTGTTCCCCCCTCTGCTAACAAGTCATGCTCTCTGATTTTCTGTTTATCTTAAATATACTAGCACAAATTATCCATCATTGCACAATAGTTTTATTTTATTTTTTATTTTGGTAACACCAGGGATCAAACTCAGGACCTTGCACTTGCCAGGCAAGTGCCTATTCTACTGAGCTATTTCCCCAGCCCCATGCACAATACTTTTAAAGTCCTTATATGAAAATCTTAGAATCCTTCTGCTCTAATCATCATCTTTCTCATCTGCATGTCAAGGTAATCCAGTACTTGAAGCCTCTCTTTCTGAACTCTGCAATATATATTTATAGTCTCACTACGTAGGTTGGACTTGCAGTGATTCTCCTGTTTTGAGCCTCCCAAAGCACTAGGATTGCAGGTGTGCACACCATGCCCAGTCTCAACCGCCATCTCAGCATTTCCCAGGGGCAGGGCCAGCATGGCACGCTGGGGATCAAACCCTGATGCTGTGCTCTGCCCCAAGCAGGCACTTCAGTCTGCTGAGCTATCTGGCCAGCCCTGAAACTGGTATAGTAATAATTTTATGTGGTTGGTTTTTGCAGAGATATATCTGTAATACTTACAGTAACCTTTATGCATGATTTCTCCCTGCATGTCTGAGCTTCCATTTGGGGTATTTTCTTTTTCCTTGACTATGCATGTATTTAACATTTCTTTATTGAAGCCTATTCTCAGTCCCTCTCTTAGAGCCTACTAACTGCTTCCCAGGTTTCATTTGTGCCTTAGCTTGAAAGTACTTTGCTCCAAATGATTTGCTGCCTTCAGCAAAAAAAGTAGAAGTTACCTTTCCCATCCTTAAGGCAGACTTTGTTAAGCAGGAAATGTTCTGCCCACACCAAAGGGCTCTGCTTTAAGCCATTATGGGATTCTGTTATCTCTCCAGACATGAAAGAAACCAGATGCATGCACCAAATTTACCTGACAGAATCTTAAATCCTTTCATCTGAGCAAATGATATAAAGCAAATTAATGCAGGAGATCTCACTGTATTGGGAGCTGAAGGATGGAATTTTTATAAAAGATGTAGCATGTAAGATTGATTTAATATTTCACAAAAACTACTTCCCAACTCCTCTTCCTGGTTCCTTCACCCTCCACGGTGGATGTGCCCATCCAGGCTACTCATTCTTCACATCACTTCCACTGTCTTTGAGAAAACACCCTTTCTTCATTCTTGCCCAGTGTAATCCGGAGGAACAAAGTCACCCTAAGTGGCCACCTGACTCAGGCGGGGTCAGTCAAGTCATTTCAGCCCCAGGCCACTTCTGGATCCGCTGGCAAGAATCCTGATTTGAGGTCCTACAGGCCCAGGCCAGCAAGGACTTTGTGACTGAAGAGCCATGCAAAACCTGAGTGATTCTGGCCTTGCCAAAACACCAGGAGCAGGGCCCTGTCTCACCAGCCCATGCTTCATTCACTCTAACATTTGCAAATAATGGCTGATCTCATCTAGAAGGGCGGAAGAGTTTCCTAATGCTGCAAGTAACTGCCAAGCATTTAGGGTTTCCTTGTCTCTTCCAGCTTGTAGAAGCTGACTGCTTTTCTTGGCTTGCGGCCATACATTGCCTCTCCATCTCTGACCTTCCTGCCTCCCTCCTTCCAGAGTCCTTGTAAGGACTCTGGTGTTTACACTGGGCTCACCTAAAGAGGCCAGAATAATCTTCACATCTGTATAGCCTTAATTATATCTGCAAAGTCCCTTTTATCATGGAAAATAACATTTATAGGCTCTGGGGAGGAGTGATGTGAGCAGACTTAGGAGTTACTACTGTCTGCCACAAGAGCCTCTGGGTAGCACTCCATGTAGATTAGTGTGCATACAGGATAAGGCACTTCCTGATTCTAACCTCATCTGAAAAAAAGGGGGCAGTTGGGGTTGGGGAGATAGCTCCATGGCACAAGTGCCTGCCTGGCAAGTGCAAGGCCATGAGAGTTCAAACCTTGGCCCTGCAAAAAAAAGGGGGAGACAGTTGATGGACCAAGAATCATGAGTTGGTATGAACATGAATCTGTTAAATATGATGGGAATGTCTTGCTGAGATTTTTTTTTTTTTTTTTTTTTTTTTTAGAGAAAGACTTCAGATTACTTCTAAGAAGTAATGCCTGAAATCTGCAAAGAGAAATTGGTGTAAGATAGAGTTTCACTATAATATAAAGTATTTAGTGTAAACTGGTATGTGGAATCTGCAGTATGGATGTGGCAGGGTTTATATCTAGATTTCTTCCTAAGCCTCATGTACTTATGGGGGGATTTGCCGAAGTGATTGTACCATAGGGTATCAGTGGATTACTCACCCACTGATAGGCACAGCTTGGGTGTATCTGCCTTCCTCCTCCCTTGATCTCTCTTTCTCTCTCTCTCTCTCTCTCTCTCTCTCTCTCTCTCTCTCTCTCTCTCTCCTCCCTCCTTCTCTCTCTCTCTCTTTCTCGTATCTACCATGTCATGAGCTATTTCTCCTCTGCCCGGCCCCTCTACCATACTGTCTTGCCTTGTAGCAAACTATGGCCTAAAACATCTATAAACTGTGAGCCAAAATAAACCTTCCCTCCTTAGAGCTGTGGGTGATAGGTATTGGGTCTTGGCAACAAGAAAAGTACCTAAGAGTATGCTTCATGAGCACAGACCAAATGGCTCAGTGGTAAGGGCTATGCCTTCTGCTTGGAACTTCGCTTACCCAAATAAGTTTGTCTGAAACAAAGACTAATGGTTATGACCTCAAAAAAGTTAACTTTTGAGAGTGTTTTTCCCCTCAAGGGGCAGATTATGAGCCACAAAGAATAGCAGTCTGCCGCTCCTAACCCCAGACAACTTGGCCATCATAGTGCCCACGTGGTCACTCCAGGGAACTTGAGCAGAGAATCGACAGACCTGGATAGCATGGTGAGCCATCTCAGCGTCTGTCTATGCTCCTGGGCATCAACATGGGTATAAGAGAAAGAGAAGAGGGTGTGAGCGATGGATTTGTACTCTGGAGCAGGTAATATGTGAGATTTTTCTGGTTTTCCCCAAACTGGCACTTGGGATCCAATGCTGGAAACCAAAAGGTTAAAATTATCCCTTATTCTAAAGACAACTGAAGATGATTGGGCTACTCAGGGCTTCTTGGAAGGTGCAACTGGACCTTCTAACCTCAGTCCTAACCTCAACGTAGCCCTCCAACTCCTCCACCTTCTCAGAGAAGCAAGGACACATATGTGTCAGGACTGTCTGAGATAGAATAAAAAAATATACAATGAATATGTAAGTTTAAATTTTTCATTATAGTAAAAGACGCATTGCCACAAATCCCCCTCAAAAAAGCTCTGCCTTATTGTGAACACACTTATCCCTTTCATTGTTGCCACTTTCTTTAAAAAAAAAAATTGAGTTTGAACCCCAGTCCCACAAAAAAAAATTCGTTTTTCCTGCCACTTTCTGAAGCCCTTCTGGAAGTCTTTTTTCCATTAGTACCTTCAGCTGCAATGTGATGTCTGCCTTGATGTCCTGAATCTACCTTTTATCTTAGTTACCATTTACCTTTTATCTCAGTTACTCTTCTCTTGTTGCTGGGACAAATACCCGACACTCAAAGTTAGGGAAGGAAAGGCTTATTTAGCTCACAGTTACTGGAGGTTTCAGGCCATATTCAGCTGGTTCCAAGGCAGAGTGGCACATGGCAAAGGGCAGCCTTTCATGGCGGAAGCTAAGAGCCAGAAAGAAGGGAGGAATAGCAGCAGCGCAGTTCAAGCTGCTAACTTCCCTTCCTTCCTTACATTGACGTACAAATCACCTGCCCTAGGGGAGGCGCAGCACCCACATGCACAACAATCAGTTACAAATTCCAGAAGCCACCAAATGTCTGCGTGAGGCCTTGGGGGGACACCTATACACAAACCATAACACCTTTCATGGTCAGTCTGACTTTGTGAAAGAGCCAGAAGCTGCATGGCGCACAACCCAGTGAATAAGGTAGAAGAGGATGCACTATATAAGTACTCGCAAGCCTGTCTTTCTAGTGAGTGACTTGTGGCAACAGTATTTGCTGTTTCTTTGACCATTCCTCATTAATACACAAAAGATGTCTAGAACTGCTTCATAAAGTGGCAAGAATGATGGGACTAGTATATCCAAAATGAGGTGGAGTATTTCTGAGGAGACTAATGGTGATATCTTTTACTGCAATAAATTTTGTAAAAATTTTATACATTCACTATATATTTGGATCACACTGAATAAGTTAGAGCCAATATCAATATCCCAGAGGAGCTAGAGCCTGGAGATTACAGGGGAGCAGGCATCCCAGAGAAGAATCCAGCCCTCCATACTGGGGTGAAGGAAGAGGGAGAGAGAAGTCTACCTCCCTGACCTTGTAACTTCATGTCTCTTGAGCTACAAGCCTAGCAAGATGGAATATCTTAAAAGATGACCTGAAGGTTATGAAATCTAAACTGTAACTGAAGGGCCGTTGGGTGAGAAAGAGATTTGATGCTTCAGGCAAAAGACCAGAAAACAGGCAAAGGAAGTTCATGCTTTCTCCTACTCTTAGGACTGTCAAAATGTTTAAAACTAGTTGATAATAACAGTCCAAAAAGTACAAATTTCTTCTTTTCCCTTGGCACTTAAACTGCTTTACTCTTTCCTAGAAGCTAGAAAGATTTCCCCAAACAACTTCAGGTAACAAAGACAAAAGGGCACTAAGAGGACTCAACCGTTTGGAAAGCAGATGAAGGAACAGGACTTGGACTGTTTCCATGTACTTACACAGTGGAAGAGAGCAAGGAGTCTCCTCAGAGAAATGGCTCCATTGAACCAGGGCACAGGTTTCTTTCCCTGCCTGAGGGAGCTGTGCCTGCCAGCCCCGGGAGCATGTCCCACACCACGACCCTGAGGGTTCTCACAGGGATCTTGTAGAGAAGCCCAGCCTGGCTGGAGGAAATACCAATTCCCTGAGGGACCCGAAGGGCTATGGTCTCCAGCTGGAAAGTTTTTCTGAATGATCTAGAAAGAACCAGGCCTGTGACAGCAGGGTGTGCCATGACATCTCTAAGAACAGCCATTGAGCCTTGCTTCACATCGGGAAGAAATCCTCTACAACCCAAAAGAAAAGAAAAAATAAATTTAAGAAAATGCTATATGCACGACCCAGTGGAAAACTACCAGATTCTAGTTCATCCCAGCAAAGCCTTTAAAATCCATTCCCTGCCAGGCATGGTGAGTCAATTCTGTAATCCCAGCACTGAGGGATCCTGGGTTGAGGCAGCAGCATTGCAAGTTCAAACCCAGACTAGGTTACATGGGGAGAGCTTGTCTCAAAATAAAAAAGGGCTGGGATAAAACTCAATACTGATAATCTGGGGGTTAGATCCCTCACACCAGAGAAACAAAACAAACATTAAAAACAAAAAACAAGAGGCCAAGGAGATAGCTCTGTGGCACAAGTGCCTGCTTGCCAAGTGCAAGGTCGTGAGTTCGAACCCAGGTCCCACAAACAAAACAAACAAACAAAAACAGTCCTGTTCTTTCTGTAGTCCGGACAGCTATGCAATAGCCTGCAGCTTTTCGGGCCCTCCAGCAAAGCCTTTCCCCATTCTCTCTCTTCTTTCTCAGCTAAGGCTTTTGCCTGTACGTTCATGCCACTGCTTCAGTTTTCACATTCACTGACACGCGTTTCCACTTGTGCTCTGCATCAAACTGACGAGAGAGATTTTTTTCTGCCCTTCCTTTCAAAGCAAATCGAAGATGGAGAGATCTTGAAATAAAGAAAGAGAGGGCAAAGAAGAAAGGAAGACCCGTGGCTGAAGGTCCGAAAGAAAAGGCCTTGGACAAAAGGAGCTGCGTGCAGGGCAGGGCACCAGCGCGGGGTCTCTGAGCCTCCAATTACAGCCTTAGTGCAGAGGAAGCCATAGCCTGAGACCGGGATGCAAAGACTACCTTCTTGTGCTAGTCTGGGCAGCTCAGAGAAGCTGGGATGCCCTGGGAGCAGAAAGTAGACAGGTGCTTTGCTTTAACGGCACTTTTAAGATTGGGCTGGTGGGCAGAATAACTAATTTTTTTGAAAAAGCAAAAGAACCCTTCCTTTGTGCAGTCACAGAAAAACCCTCATTCTCTCCTCGGGTTCCACGGACGCCACCTAGTGGGCAACCAGCAGCTCACACGCAGCCCGACCTCGCCGAATTTTCTTTCACACCTATCTTGCTGCTCCAATCGTACGCAGCTCATTAACAAGTGTTTTGCCACCTTAAAAGCCGCCCGTCACGCTGCAGAAGAAGTAGCAGCTTGACCAGGACTAAAGGAAGTGGCCGGGGTGGGGGTGGGGGTGGGGGTGGGGGCATGGAGCGATTTAAAAAAAAAAAAAAAAAGGAGGAGGAATTTACCTACCTGTTCCCAGCCTTTGCTAAGGTCTTGCTGGAATACCTTGATGAAAAAAGCCCGAGCGGGCAGGTTTTATCCTTCCTCAGAGAGGAAAAACAAATAGTCCTGAGCCACAGGCACCAATCCAGCAGCTGGGAGGGAGACCCCATATGTAGACTGGCTTTGTGCTGAGGTAGTACTGGCTGCTGAGACTGATAACGTCTAGATTGCAGGTGCTTACCACAGCCAGTGCTTATTCCCCTTGCACTTTACAGTTCAGAGCGTTTCTTGGCAAGTGGCTTTCTTAATGATTCAAGATCCCAGTCTCCTCCCCTATGATTATCCTGCCCTCCTCTATGGCCCCAGGGTTCTCTTTCAGCCAGCTGACAGGGAGATAAAGGATGCAAACGTAAGAGCAGAGATTGCTTAAGGATTGGTTCCTAAATGACTCACACGGTTTTGCCTAGATGCAAAAGTAGCCTAGGAAATGCAGTCCCAGGCTGGACAGTTGCTCTCAACCACTGCTGTGCCCTACAGAGAGGCAGTGCAATATGTGGTGGAAGCCAGCCATCCCTGCCATAGGAATTAAAACGAGCAGCTATACAGAGCTCTCTTTCTCTCGGGAATTTCAACCAGCAAGTACTGAGGTTTCCAATTTGTGGTGGAGCTGTAACTAAAGGAATGTGTTAGGATTGGATTGAGGCGAACAGGGGAGCAGGTGGCAGCTTAAAAACAAAACAAAACCAAACCCCCATGCATTTCTAAGATATAAAGTTCAAAGATTGGGGGGAGGGAGGCTGTAGCTTAGTAGCACAGCATCTGCCCGGCAAACACAAGACCCTGAGTTCAATTCCTGATACCAAAAGATTAAAAAAAAAAAAAAAAAAAAAACCAACGCACACACTAATTTTCTGTCCATAGTCTAAGCAGTAAATTGATGTAGCAGTTGACCTTCAAATAAGAAAACTCTGGACTACCTAGGTTAGCTCACTAGAATCATGACCTTTTTTTTCTTTTGGTATTTTTAGGAAAGGGTCTACAGGGCGTTAAGGCCTCACTACTAGATCAGATTCACAGTGATCTGCCTGTTTCCAGTATCCCAAGAGCTGGATTACAGGCACGCGCACTCTGCCCAGTCTCAATTACCATCTCAGTGTGCCCAGGGGTGAAGCCGGTGGGCAAGCCCAGGAATCAGAGGTCCCACCCCTAAATCAGCTTGAAGGTGCTTTAATCCCCTTAACTATTTGGCCAGCCCTCACCTGACTCTTAAAACAGAAGACTCTGAATAAATCAAATAAAGAAAGAATGCAGGAAACAGTGGCTGTTCTTGAACTTGGAAGGGACTGAGTGAGAAGGAATACAGGTGGCCTTAGGAGCCAAAGGCATCCCAGACCAAAAGCCAACAAATAAACAGGGACCTCACAGCTACTTTTACAAGAAACTAGATTCTACCAACAACCTCAAGAAGCCAGGAAGTAAATTTTTCTCTTAGTCTGTTTGGTAGCAATAGAAAACACCAAGTCATCAGGAACAGCAGGTGATCCATGATGCTACCGTCTTAGGAAGTGCTCTTGGCTCAGTGTGTATTGACATGGTTCAGTCTTCCCCAGGCCACTTGCTTCCAAAGTTGAGCTGCACCTCCCTGCCTGTGAGACAGCTGGTGCTCTATCAGTACACTGGGTGGGTCTTCAACCTCCTGGTCACTTTCAGTTACTAAAAGGCTACCTAATCTAAAAGTTGCAACATTATATCGGATTGTAAGTGTTCCTTCCTACAATAGGTTGAGTGACTGCGTCAACCTGAAGAGTCTAGTTAAGAGAAGCCTAACTGAATCCGCTCAGCAGTTCCACACCCTAGGGGAAGATCAGCCCAGGCTTTCCCTTGTGTGAGGAGAGCTCCCTGCCTGGATAGTATGAAAGAGAAAAGAGGAAATGAGGAAGGACGGATTTGCCTGTTTCCTCCCGTCTCCATCTTCACTTGGGATGCCATCTCCTGGCTTCCAGTTCCATTGTGGACTCTTCAGCCTTCCACTGCAGTGGCTTCCTGACATGAACTTACATGGGACCCTGCAGTGAGCTCCAGACCTTGGACCCGACTCCTTTGGTCTGCACTGTGCAGACGCCCTCTGCACATCTGACCTCTTCCTCATCTGACTCTGTGGGTGACCATGATAAGCCAATTTTGTATACTGTGATATATTTGTACATCTTGTGTTACATCTGTTTCTCTAGTGAAGCGCTGACAGATACAGGCTGCCTTCATCATCTTATTACGGGTGTGACTTCAGGGAGCTAAGATGGAGGGAACTTCATGGGAACACTTTCACACCTGTCCAGTCTCAGTTGGAAGCTCCATGGAGTCTCCTGAAATGTCACTTCCCCCTTTCTTCTGTGGGCTATGGCTCCTATAGAGTTGAGGCAGGGATGAGGTGGAGAGAAAGTGAAAAGCATCTCCACTCTGGGCCCTGTGGCCTTCTGTCTGTGGGCACAGGCTGTGGAGTGCCACAGAGCTAAGAAGGATTTTGCCCACTGTGCAGGTGGCCACGTGGGAGTCCAGCCCTGGTTCAGCTCCTCAGTTCCTGACTCTTGATTCAACACTATTTACCCTCTGCAGGGTCCTTGCCACACTGGCCACTGGGAGAGGATTGGGCTCTGTGGCCACCTCTTGTCTGGACCCTGCCATCACTCTCCAGTTCTCATTCCTCCTACATGGAAAGATACAGGACAAATTTACATGTCTACTGCCCAACCTGACATCAAATAAGAGAATAAAATATATAAATCCTTCTTTCTGGACTCCACTCTCTGTGTCTCTTGGAATTCCTTCCCGTCATACAGCTTAGGGAAGGAAGGGGCATCCTTTCGCTAAAGCAGCACTTTCTGAGAGAATTGCCATGTGTACCACCAGGATCATGGCATCACAGCTCTCTGCTTGGAATGAGTGTCATGAGGGCTGGAATGATGGGTGCAAGAATGAGAACTCATTGAGGGTGTATCTCTGAAGCTGGTGGCTTTCTTCAAAAATAACACTACTTTGTCCTAACCTTTGAGTCCCAGGCCCCCATTTCTGGGTAGAACAGATAGTCTTACCCAATATTCTGTTTTAACAAGAAAAGAAAGTGATAAGGAGGGGAGAAAATGTCAAAAAAAAAAAAAAATAGAAGAGATTTCTGCCTTCTCCATTGGTGTATAATATTAATAGAACTAATTCTAACAAGACAAATAGACTTACACCAAAACTGAAACACATCAACAATGCCAACATAGGAGGATGTTGAAATAAGTTCAAGTAATAAAAAGAAAATTATGAATTTTAGTGGCTGGGCTTGCAGTGCCACTTGGTTGCCAGAGAACTTAATGAATCTGTGCCCACACACTTTAGAGTGTATTGTCCAGCGCAAGGCAATAATGGCCTTATTGTCCTCCACCCTGCATGGGCCGCATGTGGAAAACTACGTGCAATCCTAGGGGCCACTTAAGAAGTGGAGGGTTGGGCAAGACTGATAAAGCTCACCAAAGAGCTGAGAGACGGCAAAGTGCTTGCATAGTGTGGCGCATGGAGCAGTTGAACAGACTGAGGGTGTTTCACTTGGCTAGGACTTGAGGAAGCAGGAAGGATGATGGCTGTTCTTTGTCGTTATTGGTTATACCAGAGAATGGAACGGAAGCCAGGGAAAGCAAGTTCCAGAAAGGAAAATAGCAATTAGGCTCCTACAGCCTCCAGTTCTCCACTGTTCCCTAATAACTAGTGTCAGAAAAAAGTTAGGGAATTTGAGTTTTCTGACCAATGAAGCCAGAATGAACAGGAGGGGTCTGGGATTTTCTTAGGGGAGAAAAATAGCAAAAAGAAAACCAGCGAGCTCCTTCTCAGAGCCATGGACTTCACCAGGTCCTGTGGATAGTGTCAGGCTGTTGCCAGAATGAGCACTTGACTCTGTTTCAAGTTTTAAGCCACCTCAAAAGTGGAGCCTGGGAGAGAAAAGGGTTTTTTTTTTTTTTTTTTTTTTTTTTTTTTGTGTGTGTGTGTGTGTGTTTGTGTGTGTGTGTGTGTGTGTGTGTGAGAGAGAGAGAGAGAGAGAGAAAGAGAGACAGAGAGACAGAGACAGAGACAGAGACAGAGACAGAGACAGAGAGAGAAAGAATCAAAGTGTTTAGGACCCACAAGTGTGAATGCTTTTGGTGACTGATTTCTCCAGCGCAACCCAGGGACCCAGCTGGCTGCATGGGGAACTTCATTCAAGACACTGGATAGTGGTGGCCTCAACTTACTCTGTGTCTCCTTGGGCAAGCAAGATATTCAGAGCCCTGTCTAACCCAGAGATGGCTTGTGGCACTAACCTAAAAGAATAGAGAATGAAACCACCAGAAATCTGAGCAGTGCCTCCTGACTCCTCTTTCCATTTCCAATTAGGGGGAGCAGTGCTTTAATATATGAATATGAATATTAATATTAATATTTCTAGGAGCTTAGGAGACTCTAGGTACTGAAAAGGAGTCCCCAGGCTTCAGGGGTTTGCAGCAAAAAGTTGCACAACTATAAACCTGAGCTGTGCATGCAATTTTTCTTGCTTCCACTGGCATCTAAAATTCCCTGTTCAGGGGGCTGGGGAGATAGCTCCGTGGCACAAGTGCCTGCCTGGCAAGTACAAGGTCGTGAGTTCGAACCCTGGTCCCACCAATAATAATAATAATAATAAATAAATAAATAAATAAATAAATAAATAAATTCTCTGTTCCACAGCTAGGTTTATCCATTTGTGGAGGTTTTCTGTTCACACAGCGGATACCGTAATGGCATTGAATAGTCTGACCCTTCCCTATAATAAGCAACCAAGAACAGGAAAGAGAAATGTAAAATCTCCCCTAAGAGAAGCCTTACCTCTTGGCTATGCTTTCCAAGACACTATGGGGTCCCAGACAGGTTCCTAGGTTTTTGTGCACAATGAACAATGAGTTTGATGTGGCACACGATAGAGAGAAAACAACAGAAAAGTTTGATCGGGTGACAGTTTACTCAGAATGGGCATGCTCCTGATGGCAAAGGAAAATGGCCTGAGCACTGAGGATGCTGGGTTTAAGTATTTAATAGGTGTTGGTTCTATGGCGCCTCCTACTGGGTCTTCCAGAGCATGATTGACAACGTGATTGAAGAGGTGCTAAGATCAGCTGTGTCTATTGCACAAGCCCTTTCTCATGATTCCCACTGTTATAATTAGATGAATGTGATGTGGTCCATATGCGTGAACATATAATAAGCTCCAGGTGAAGGAAGGTTGCTGTGGCACATGCAGGAGGATCAGGCACAATGCATCCTGAGTTGGGACTTAGAAATTTTCCAGGGCAGGTTCAGAGGTCTTTGCTTTTGTTATTTCTACCTCTGAACTGCAAACCTTAGGACAAAAGTTGGGAATTGACCCTGGAGTGTTGCCCAGGTTTTCAGGTGAGTGGAAAGAAGGGGTCCAGCACTGACTACTCCGCACCCCTATACCACCAGTAGTACCGATAGGTTGTGGCCCGATTATAAATTGCTGAATTATTATGGTAGTCATCTAACATGACTCAATCCCCCAAACAAGAGCTTATTTTCCTAACAATCATTTCCTTCTTCCTTATCACCCAAGTCCTGGATGCCTCTCCCATGCACACAAGGGTGACCCCAATCAATGCTCTGCATGTAATTAAAACTGTTCCTCAAACTCCACCCCAAGCAAAAGTCCATAAAAGTTTCAGCCTTCCTTTGTCTCAGGCCAGAGAGTCAGCCATCTCCTTCAGATTCTCTCCGTGTCTTCCGAGTCAATAGAGGGCTCTTTCATCTTTCTTGTCTTTTCACTGCGATGCTGAAAAACCTAACAGTACAATCAATATTACCAATACAAGGAGACACTTGATGGGGAATGAAATTCTCAACCTGAACAACAGCAGGGACAAGTCTGTGTTCTCTAAAACCAAAATGAATTTGTTTGAATTTTCAAAACAGTGGAGGTTAAGAGTAGGGGGAAAGCTGGGTGTGGTGGCGCACACCTGTAATCCCAGCACTTGGGAGGCTGAGGCAGGAGGATCACTGTGAGTTTGAGACCAGCCTGGGCTACAAAAGTGAGCTCAAGGCCAGCCTCAACTGCATAGCGAGACCCTGTCTCAAAAAGACCAAAAAAAAAAAAAAAAAGAGTAGGGGGAAAGAAAAAGTCTGTCCCAGAGAGGGCAGAAGGGGACCTGAGTGGGTTGCCAAAGAATCTGCCTTTTCTAGAGATTTTTTATAGGGCCGGTCTAAAGTGGAAAACATGGGAATTCTCGAAGTGGGCATGAAGTGGAACAAAAGTACGGTCAGCCAATAAGACTACAAGTGCAATTGCTAAGGGAAAACTGATTAAATCCAGGGCCAGATGGGAAAGCAAGAGGGCATGGATCTACCACAGGGGCTTATCCTGTAGGGGTTGGACTAGTGACTCTTCCTGGCTTCCTCAAGGTGCACATCAGTCCCAGATACCATCTTTAGAGAAGTGTGCATTTGCTTGTTCTTTTGTCTTGAGGTCTGGCCCCCAGGTGGAGTGTCTGTCTTCTCCCACAGTTGCTAGGTATCTTGTCTACTGCACTGGCACCTTCTGAGGGCCTAGCTCTGTCTGACTGCCTGTAATATTTCTATCTAATTAAGCTGCCTAGAGCAATTTCACCACAGAAATGCTTACAGAATTAGACTCTATAATCTATACCAAAAATTTGTTTCTGCATTTTCTTAGATAAAAACAACTTCATTCAGTTCCTAGGAAAAGTTGTTCTATCTCTTCAGGAACTCCACCCTAGCTGAATTTCCTAAGCATCCTAAGAATAGTGCTGTTGCCTCGCCTGAGAGACTCAGCACACATTTATCAACCACAAAATCTGGAATACAGAAATTGCTCTGTTCTCAAAAGCCAGAGAAGCTTTGAGTGACCTAGAGATTATTCCAGAAAGAATAAAAGATATCTATATATAATCAGTTTATATGGGTACCCAAACTAAATACAAGGACTATTTAATGTGACCAAATGCTGCAATTAGTAATGAAACTACACATAACAGGAAGGGAAGGAAGTTATTTTCAGAGCAGGCTATAGTTGAGGAAGTTCACTAGTGAAAATAAACCCACTCTTTTGTTTTAGAAAATAAGCTTAGGAATGGGATTGATGATCAAAAACAGGCTTTCTGAGGATTGGCCTAAATGAGAAAGAGTTAAGGACTATTCAATTGCTACTCACAATAAAAGCACAGAAAATTAACTCTTTCTTTGCTATTCAGGAGAGTAAGATTGAAAAAAAAAAAAAAAAAAAGAGAGAGAGAGCAAGATTATAGGAATGCAGGAAATACCAGGAAAGAAAAGGCCTTGCCATAATCAAGTATCACAAATGGAATGGTTTAAAGAACAGAAATTTATCGTCCCACATTTCTGGAAGCTACAAGTTCAACATCAAGGTATCAGCACATAGCAGAAAAGAAAAGAAGCAGCGAAGTTTAATTAGGCAACAAAATGCTCAGAATGAACATGCTGCTGCCAGCAAAAGAGTAATGGAACACCCAAGAGCACTGGTTTTAAGGATTTAAAGTGTGGTGCCAGGTCTATAGCACTTACCTTTGGATCTTCCAGAGCACAATTGGCAATGTGATTGACAGGGTGCTGAGTCATGTGAGCTGCTCTCTTGCACATCTCCTTTCCCATAATTCATTGTGGTACAATTGGCTGTGTTGCCATAGGCAGCTGAGTTAGATGGAAATATTTTAGGCAGTCAGACATGCCTAGGCCCTTGAAGGAGATAGCTCAGAAGACAAGCTATCAGGGGCCAGGGAGATAGCTCCGTGGCACAAATGCCTGACTGACAAGTGTAAGGTCATGAGTTCAAACCCCAGTCCCGCAAAAAAAAAAAAAAAAGATGAAGAAGACAAGCTATCTTACAATTGTAAGATAGATGGATGCTCCTGCTGTGGGCTAGACCTACAGATCAAAGATTGAACAAACACTTGCCTCCCGAAAGATAAGCATCCAGGATAGATGATCACCTTGCGGAAGCTAAGAGTCAATAATCCAAACAACATAGGCTATTGGACAAACTCTTGTTGTATATTCATATCCACTTGCTACATGATTTGCTTTCCCATTTGGTCCTAGATTTAATCAATTTTACCTGAACAATGGCACTTGTAACCTTATTGGTTAACCATAGTTTTGTCCTGCTTCATGCCCACCTGAGCTAGTTTCTGTGTTTTCTACCTTAGACCTGCCTCACCACATCGTTTTACTCTATAAAAATCCCTGGAAGAGACAGCTTCCCAGGGCAACCTGCTCAGGTCCCCCTTCTGTTCCTCTCTTGGACAGAAACTTTCTTTCCCCCTAATAAATATCCTGCCCTTAACCTCCATTTGTTCCTAAAATTCATTCTGTGGTTTTAGAGAACACAAACTTACCCCAAGTATCTTTCAGGTCTGGAGTTTGATTCCCCTCTATCAGTATGAGATACATTCTCTATATATGAGTCTTTAATGAGACCTGGATGAAGAAAGGTTGCTACAGATCATGCAAGAGGATCTGGCATAAAGACATCTCAGTTTGGGATTCTGGAATTTTCCAGGGCAGGCTGAGAGGTCTTTGCATTTGTTATCTCTGTCTTCAGGTAGTAAGCCTTAGGACAAAGACTGAGGGGTTGACGTGGGGTGTTCACCAGGTTTTCAGGTGAATGGAAGAGAATGGTCCAGCAGCAAGTAGAATGAGATGGCCCCGTGGCCCTAAATGTACTGTTTAGATTGCATCTGTTTCTGTCAAAATTTCTCCTTCTGAGGACATACGTCATACTGTTGTAGGCAGCTGAGAAATATTAGATAGAACCATTTTAGGCAGTCAGACAGGGCTGGGCCCTGTAAGGAGCCAATATGGAAGACAAGATACCTCGCAATGTGGGAGAAACAGGCACTTTCACTGTGCGAAAAACCAAAGGACAAAAGATGAAACAAATGCCTCCCGCACACCAGGGATTGATATTCTTTTTAACTTTTATTTTTATTTATTTGTTTATTCATTTAAGACAGGAAATACAGGGTCTACAGGGTCTTACTATGTAGACTGGACTCATAGTAATTCTCCTGTTTTCAGCCGCCCAAAGTGCTGGGATTATAGGCACATACCACCACGCCCAGCTTCAATCACTATCTCAGTGCATCCCAGAGACAAGACCAGTACGGCACACTGGAGATAGAATCTCGGCCAAAGCAGGCACTGTAGTCCACTGTGGTACGAACCCGGCCTGGATTGATATTCTAAATAGGTATATCAATCACCCTAAAAAAGCCAGGAAGAGACACTAACCCAATACCCCACAGGAAAAGCCTCTGTTCTATATTTATGGCCTTGTGCTCACTTTGGCAGCACATATACTAAAATTGGAACTATATTTACGGCCTCTTGCTGCTAGACACACTTCCTTGCTGGATCCCAATTTAATCAATTTTAGCTAAGCAATTTAGACTCACAATCTTATTGGTTGACCATAGTTTTGTTCCCTTTCAAGCCCACTTTGAAAGTTCCCATCTTTCCCACCTTGGACCTGCCTCACCTTATGATTTTGCTCTGTAAAAATCCCTAGGATAGGGCTGGCTGGATATGTCAGTGGACTAAAGCATCTGCTTAGGCAGAGCATCACAGCAGTTGAGGTTCAATCCCCAGCATACCGTACTGGCCCCGCTCCCAGGGCACACTGAGACTAGGCATTGTGGCGCACACATGTAATCCCAGCTCTCGGGAGGCTGAAAACAGGAGGATCAGTAGAGTCCAATCCATGTAGTGAGACCCTGTAGACTCTGCAGGCCCTGCACCAAATACATAAGAAAGAAAGAAAGAAAGAAAGAAAGAAAGAAAGAAAGAAAGAAAGAAAGAAAGAAGAAAGAATAATAATCCCTAGGACAGGTTCCTCAGCAACCCACTGGGGTCTTTTTCTGTCTCTCATACAGTTTTATTTCCCCTGATAAACATCTTCTGCTCTTAATCTTTGTTGTCCCTAAGATTCATTCTTCAATTGTAGAGAACATGAATTTGTGCCAGATATCTTTCAGGCAGGGAGTTCCTTTCCCCTATATCAATACTGGACTAGGATCAACCCTAGTAAACATATTTGAACTTCATCATGTCTGAAGGACTTATCTTAAAACATGTTTACTTTCTGAGGTACTAGGGGTTAGGTCTCAATTGGACACACAATTCAGGGTCCCCAGTGGTGAGAAGAATGGTTGGGATAAATTCTCTGGGGGAGCTGGCAAGACCTTTAATAGCAATTTAATATTCAGATTATGATCATTGTGTTCTCTCTTGCATGGATGACCTGCCCACCAGTGTACTTCTTTTTCTACTTTTACTTGGCCCAAATTCACTCTGCAGAGCCTATTTCTTTTTCTATCTTTAATAAAACTTTCTACACTAAAAAAATCAGGTTAAATGTTCAGTTCTCCAAATTCCTGTTGTATATCTATCAATGACATACAATTGAACAATGAACTTTAGGAAAAAGGAAGGTTAAAAGCAGAGTATTTTCACTGGAGGAAAGAAAGCTTCTGCCTGAGAGAGACAAAGAGGGACTCCAGTGCATTTCCAAGAAATCTGCCTTTTCTAGAAATTTTCATAGAACAAATTCATGAGATGAGATGGGTCCAAAGTGGGAAACATGGGAACTCATGAGGTAGGACGAAACTATAGTCAACCAATAAGATTACAAGTCTAATTGCTCAGGTTAAATTGATTAAATCTGAATCAAATGAGGAATCAAGTGGAGTGGGAAACACATATGAATATAGACTAGGGGTTTTTTTACTGGGGTTAGTGGCTTTCCTTTGTTTTTTTCAAGATGATTGTTATCTACTTAGAATATCAACCTCTGATGTCCATCCCTAGGAAGACATGTGGCTGCCTTTGTTCAATCTTTTGTGTTAAGGTCAGGCCCACAGGGGAGGTGCAGGTCTCCATTTGCAAGATATCCCATCTTCTACATTGGCTTCTTTGAAGGCCCAGCCCAATCTAACAGTTTATAATATGTCTATCTAACTTAGCTGCCTACAACGTTACCCAAAACTTCAACAAAAAATATGGTACAAATGACTAACACTTGAGTTGTTGTTGCTCTAGAAAATGTGGTTCTCTGAGGAAGAACTCTTACCTTCACTTCCCACTTGATTCACTCCCAAGGCAAGCAGAATGAGTGACCCTGAAGGATCTCCAGCCACTGTTGGAAAAGGAATGGGGATAAATTTCCTGACCTCTTGCTTGGGATGGCTCTAAGGTATGTTCCTCAAATCTCCAGAGTCTTAGCGTCTTGAAGCTCCAGTTGTCTCTGGTGGTCATACACATTTTGTGTCCTCTCTCATCTTCCTCTGTTGGTTCTTCCTAGGGTCACCTCACATAGAAACTACTTGTGGCCGGGTGTGGTGGCACATGCCTGTAATCCCAGTACTCGGGAGGCTGAGGCAGGAGGATTGTTGCAGGTTCGAGACCAGCCTGGGCTACAAAAGTGAGCTCAGGACCAGCCTCAACTGCATAGCGAGACCCTGTCTCAAAAAAAAAAAAATAAAATAAAATAAAATAAAGAAACTACTTGTGGGGAGCTGGGGAGATGGCTCCAAGGCACAAGTGCCTGCTGGGCAAGTGCAAGGTCGTGAGTTTGAACCCCAGTCCCACCAAAAAAAAAAAGAAACTACTTGTGATGAGCCCTGCTCAGAGGGTTTGCTGCTGGATGATTCTAAACTTGGACAATGATCAAAAATACACACACTAAATCTAGGGCCTGTGAGCTTTCTTGCTTATCATGGGGATGGCAGTCTAACCTTAGTTCATATTTGTTGAGGTCTTTGATAACAACCAACCCTAGAAAGGAAGACTGCATCTAGGTCAGCATCACTCCCTTTACTGAAAAGACCTTTTGGGAGAAGTTTATGGCCCCCACACCCTCTCTGAGTTGTTTTCCTCCAGGATTTCCCATTGCTGGAATTGTGAAGTAGGCTGCTTAACCTCTCTGAGGCAGTTAAGCTGCCTCATTTATAAGTTTTTAGTATTAAGCCTGAAATTTTGGAGAACAACCAACAACCAAAATAAGTTTTACTTTACTCCCTGCTAGCATTTCAAAACAGGTGGTATCCATTTAGATGAAAATGAAGTATGATTTTTATTAAAAGTAACATTCAGTTGAACTTTTGCCTTATGCAAACTTCAAATAATCATTGGAATTCCTTGCGCAAAAGATTACAAAAACAAACAAAAAAAGATTGCATATATGACGTAATTCATAGTTATTTGTGTTTTACTAGGTACACCGAAATTCTCACAGGCATTACCACAGAACCTCAGTAATCACGCCTTTATAATTTGTGGTTTTCCAGATTGGGGAACTCTTTGAAAGCTACAAGTAAGTAGCTAATTGTTTTTAGGAAGTGCAGTGTTGACTGTTATCCCTAAGGGATTGACTGAAGTTCATTTTTATTCCTTGAAGATTTCCTCAATAATTACTTAATGCTATCATTTAAAGAAAAAAAAAGGAATTAACCAACAGAAAAACAGACAAAAGACTAGGTAATATTCAGTCCAATAATGTGGTCTAAATTCTTGGCTGAAAATTAATGCAACCTTCCCCTAATTTTTATTTCTTTAATGGGAACACTTAGTTATACAAGAACACTTAATTAAATGAGTTGCTGTGGCTCCTAAATGGTATTCAAGCAAAAAGTGAAATTAAAAGAAAGATTTCTGAGGTCTGGTTTATTTTTCGAGGGTACAAGAGGCTCCAAAGATGACACAAAGTCGGCCCCCCTCATCAACCTCAGGACACCCTGGTTCTTCCTGCCCTTTGAAAGTGTTTACATATATCCAAGCCTACCTCTTAGAGCAACCCACTTGGGACCCTTTTTGCCTCTCTCTTGGACAGAAGCTTTCTTTCCCCCAATAGATATGTTCTACTCTTAACCTCTATTGTCCCTAAATTTTTTTTCTTTGGTTTTAGATAACATGAACTTGTCCCAGATATCTTCCAGATTGGGACTTTCATTCCCCTACATCATTTGGAGGCCGTTCACCGAGATCATTGGATGGAGGTAAGAGGTTGCTTTAGTTTCATAGACTCTGGATTGGGACTCATACAGGTAACAAATTTATTTGCTTGTTATTTTGTCCCACTTCATGCCCCCCAACCAGTTTCCGTGCTTTCCAACTTAGATCCAATTCAGCTCATGATTTTGCTCTCTAAAAATCTCTAGAACAGGCTTAGAAACCCACTGAGGTCCCCTTCTGTCCCTCTATTGGACAGAAGGTTTCTTTCTCTCAATAAATATATTCTGATCTAAAGAAGAAGAGGAGGAGGAGGAGGAAGAGGAAGAGGAGGAGGAGGAGGAGGAAGAGGAGGAGGAGGAGGAGGAGGAGGAGGAGGAAGAAGAAGAAGAAGAAGAAGAAGAAGAAGAAGAAGAAGAAGAAGAAGAAGAAGACGAAGAAGAAGACGAAGAAGAAGACGAAGAAGAAGACGAAGAAGAAGAAGAAGAAGAAGAAGAAGAAGCAGCAAAGGAGGAGGAAGAAGAAGAGGAGGAGGAGAAGGCCACTTCCTTTCAGCAGCCGGGCACTGGATAAAAATTTATTACTCTATCCTACCCAGTGGTAAGACAATCTTCGCTTTCTTCTTCAGACAATTCTGTCAGACAATCTTTACTTTCCTTAGGTGAAGCCCAGAAAAGTTTCCTACATTTACATACTCAAAGGCAATATTGTCTCTTTTTTCCTTTCTTAGCGGTAACATGGCCAACTTCCATGGGCCATGTTTTGCACAAGTGTTAGGCCTTCCAAGATCGTGTTCAGTGTGTCATCCACCTTCTTTCTTTCTCCACTTGCCTTTACACAGGCCGTCCTATGCCTATCCCATTGACAGTGGCTCTGTACTATCACCTCTATGAAGTGAGTAAGATTTCTTTTCCCCACCTTAACGTGCCTCAGCCAAGGGTTAGGAGAAGACATTTAAGGATGGCCAGGTGGCTTCTAAATCTGGAATGCTAGACTGTACCTTCTGAAGTCACGATCCTGCCACTCTAGATATAGCTAGCACAACTGACTTGGAGCCACAACTCCAGGCTCAGTTCCTGCTCTCTGATGCCCTCCTTTTCTGCAGCTGTTCCAAAATAGAACCTGCCTTTCACTGATTATGTTGCCCTGGGAACCAAGTTAATGTGTTTACTGAGATCTCTGTTCATGCTCTGACTGTTCATATTCTGTTCCTATCTCTACTTTTAATAAGATTTGCACTAGCCAGCTCCCTGAATCAGACATCCTATATTTTTATTCAACTGATTAACTCCAACTGTTTTATGACTAAGCTACTTTCTTTAACAGTCTTCAAAATCACCTCATAAAATGCTTCATGAGTCTTTTCTTGGGGCTATTTTAACAAGCAAGACCTACTACACTTTCAGAATTCTCATGACCAAAGTCTCATTCACTCAAGATGAAAATATCCCTGGTTGAAAAATCTATTGCCTGCAGGGAATAAAATGACAGAGTAATAACATCAATAGTAGAAATGCTGACATAGGCACAGTAGGTGCTGCTCAACTCTCCCATGCGCAGAGAACTTCCTTCTTTGTTTGCTTCCACACAGCAGGCCACTGGTAGTCACGTCTGCACTGGCCCTCTGGCCATAGTGGTTAGTACCAGCAAGGGAATGCCTTGCCAATGCTGGGCCAGCCTAATCCTCTGTCCCAGGAATTTTGCATTGAAATGGAGAACTTGGACTGTGTATGCACTGCAAGCTAATGGTGAGATGTGGGTATCACAAGCTCCCATGTGGACAAGGGAAACAAGAAAGCCTATTTGAAGAGAAAGGAGAGTAACATCAGGTGGAGCAAATGAGAGGCAAAGGTTAAAGTGCTCTCACAGCCTCTGAGTCCCTAGGTCCAGCTCAGGCTTAGCTTCCTTTATGCCTGTCCAAAGGTCCCATAGCCTTATAACAAAGTCCTCAGTTCTGCTTAAATGACCTTTTCCTGAGGCCAGGATGATACTCTTTAAGTGGATATACCAATTCTTTGACACTCTTATCTTTTTTTCTGGGGGGGGGGGGACTGGGGTTCAAGCTCACTACCTTGCACTTACCAGTCAGGCACTTGTGCCATGGAGCTATCTCCCCAGCCCCTTGACACTCTTATCTTTAATCCCTTGAATGTGGGGCTATCTTTAGGACCCATGTTTAACAATTAGAGTGGGGTGAGATTGACTATGTGACTTCTGAAGCCACTTCATACAAGATACTACCACTCTACCTTGCTATCCTGTACCCCGCAACACACACAGAAAACAATCAGCAGCCATGTCCTGAGGATGCTCAAGCAGCCTGTGGAAGGGCCTGAGGTGAGAAGCCCTGAGGCCCGCTGCCTCTGAGCTTGCCCCCTTGAAAGTGGACCCTCCTGCTCTGATCAAACTCTGGTGACTGCACACATGGCCAACAACTCAATTAAAAATCTAATAGGAACCATCAAGCCAAGTGGATCCCAGACCCCTGACGCACAGAAAGTTTAAGGATAATAAATGTGTTTTGTTTAAACATCAAATTTTGCTATAATTTGTTACCAATGCATCTCTGTTACGGTTTATGTCTAGTTGTCCCCTAAAGCCTCATGGAGTCACTGGGTGGGGACTTCTAGAGTTTGAGACTTGATCCATGATCCCTGGGATTATAGGTTTTAGTACTGACGGGATTATGGGTGGAAGTACTTCTGGGATTATGGGTGTAGCCTAGGGCGGGAGCTAAGGCGGAGAGCCTGAATATAACATAAAGAGAGACAGAGAGATAGACTGGAGCTCGAGCTGTTGCTGCTGCTCTGCTGCCGTGTTGGTTGGCTGCCTCTGCCACCATTTTGCTGCTGTTCTGCCGCCATGAACTGGATGCTCTTCACTCTGCTCCACTCAGCCTTGGGCCAGCCGAATATGGACTGAAACCTCTATGAACTGTGAGCTAAATAAACCTTTCCTTCCTTCATTTTGAGTGTCGGGTATTTGTCCCAGCAACGAGCAAAAAGTAACTAATACAGAACTTGGTACCAGAGAAGTGGGGTCGTTGCTGTGACTATACCTGACAATGTGGATTATAAGCTTTTGGAAATGGCTTACGGGAAGAGATAGGAAAGGTTCAGAGATGTCGGCTA
>PVJA010031175.1:0-25104 GCA_004027025.1 Myocastor coypus | reverse complement strand
TTTTTTTTTTTTTTTTTTTTTTTTTTTTTTTTTTTTTTTTTTTTTTTCTTTTCTTTTGTTTTTTTTTTTTTTTTTTTTTTTTTTTTTTTTTTTTTTTTTTTTTTTTTTTTGTGGGACCAGGGTTTGAACTCACAACCTTGCGCTTGCCCAGCAGGCACTTGTGCCACAGGGCTATCTCCTCAGCCCTGGTGGAGATTTTAAGAGTTGGTTCTGGGGCTGGGAATGCATTTTAGCTGCACAAGCACCTGCTTGATGAGAACAAGGTCCTGAGTTTGATTCCTTCCACAGGCACAAAAAAGTTAATTCATATGTGGGGTCAAAAAAAAAAAAAAAGACTTGGAGTTTGAAAGGACCTAAATCAGTTTTCTTTCTGCCACTTGTTTGGTGATTAATGCCTCCTTGACCCATGTCATCTGTGAGATGGAGGAATTAAATTCATGATAGATAATATGACTCAGAGTGTGACCATGAACTTCAGGGAGTATAAATTCAAAACAAAGTTTAAAATGAAACCACAGTAGCAAAATGTCAAGGAGAAACACCATAGTTCTCCATTTGGTGGCACATGCCTGTAATCTCAGTCCTTGGGAAGCTGAGGCAGGAGGATTGCTGTGAGATCAAGACCAGCCTGGGCTACAAATTGAGCTAAAGTCTAGCCTAAACTGAAAGTAAAACTGTATCTCAAAAAGACATACAAAATTTATTTTAATCCATTGAGCTGTGTTCTAGGATCTACCCTAGACCCATCTTACATCACCATGTATATCACTGGCGCGAAGACTCATGGCAAAACAACTGTCACTGTTCCCATTATGTTCTACTGTGTTCTACATGGTGAGAAAGGTAGGGAAAAGGCTGGGCTCTGCTATGGGGTAGGAGCCTGTGCAGTGCTCCTACAGGCTGATGTTCATTGCTGAAGGTGCTCCTACCACCAATGTTTGCCCACTGATTAGATATATCCTGAGTCTTTCATTACTCTGTAGAGAAAACCTTCTTGTCAAGGAACACTGGGACTCAAATGCTGGAAGAAGACTCACAGGAGCTTAGGGAATATTTAAAAACTGGACAAAGAATTGTGACTGGTACAAGAACTCTAGACAGAACTACTAATGAAATGCTGTCCTTCTCGGTCTTAAGTTCTCTGTCCCCTTTTCTCTTCCTTATTGACCACAGGGAGGAGGACAGGGCTATGACTTCCTGAGGGCATTCTGCACACCACACAGGCAGGAAGGATTGTCAACTTTGCTTTTAGAAATTTTCCAAATGCATACACAGGAGAACTGGAACAGGTCTCATAAAATCAGAACAAAGACCAAGTACAATTCTAATTTTGAGAAAACATTGGTTCTGGTTAACCAAAAGAAGTCAAGTGATCAGGCTATCATTTCAGATCCTTGAAATTACAGATGGCCACTGCTTTTTACCCCTGGGTCTCTAATCCTGGTTATTCCTGATCTTTAAGAATTCAGCCTTAAGAAGTGTAACCTTTTCTTTATTAATATTCCATTGATGTCTCATACATTCAAATTACAGATTATCAACATACAGGTATGGTTTTAAAAATTAAATTCATTTAGTTTAGCTTCTCCAGCTTAACACAAATGAAGTTATACCTAACAGGAAATTATTTTATTTTGACCAATTTGATTTCTTTCATGTTATATGATTTCTACATATACCTAGCATCGGAGAAAATGTTGCCATATTGTATCTTCTAAGTGGCCTCTACGTTAAGACCTTTAACTTCTTGATCACTATATATTTCACACATTCACTTAACAATGTAGAGTTATAGTTTCAAATTCGTCCTGATCACATATAGTTCTTCCTAAAATAAAGTATTTAATTATGAGTCTTTGATTAAGAAAAACCATAAAACAGAACACATAAATAAACTTCTCTTTCCTGTTTTGTTAAGACATAAATTCAAAATTTTAATCTCACATTCTCCGGCAATCACTAACATTTTCAGATTTCTTCCTCTTAAACATATCCACAAGACTTAAGTTTCCCTTGCCTGTTGAAAAAGACCACATTCAGTGTAATCTCCACACATACAATTCATTTTGAGTGCTGTCCCCAATTGCTGATAATCCACAATCACCGAAGTTCTTAATCTGCATGTGCTAGCAACCCAGGAAATGGGTACAAACCTTTATTGGTCACCTCCCAAGAAATTTCAAAGAGCAGTAAGTCCTCCACAGGAAGTTTGTCTGCTTCCCACTGAGGAAAGCCACTCAGGGATGTCACGGATAGGGATCGGCCTCGAAGCATTCTTATTGCAGTCCTCTGACACCTTGTTGAGTCTCTATTTCTGTTGATTGGAATCCCAGAAGAGTGAACAGCCACTCAGAGGCTCCGAGCAGGTGGATGTGGAGCTTTGCTATGTTCTTACAAGGATTAACCCTGGAGAATGAAATCTCATGTGCTTCCAACAGAGCTCCCAGGGGAAGGAGAAATCACAGTGATTTCTGTAATCCTTCTGGACAGGTCTAGGGAGGACAACAGCCTTAACTATTATCTGCCCAAGCAACCCAGAGCAATAAGTGAAATGCTGCGGTCTAAGATTGGCCAGGCAGGCACTCGTAGGGTAGGCAGAGCATAATGCAAGGCCAGCCCTTTGCCCCTGTCCTTTTGACCAAATTCCCAGACTCACGCTGTCGCCAGTGTGTATTTCATCACATCCAGAGTGACCCAGTAGTAACAGGTCCCCTCATACAGTTTCACGTGACTCTGGATTGGTGTGGAACTGCTCAAGATGAGTTTCTGGCTTTAAATTCTTCCAGGTGTGCCACCCTCTTTCTTCTCATGTCTTGTTTTGGAGCTTTAAAAATACATACCCATTTATTTTTTTTTCACATTTACAAATTGAATTTGGATGATGAACATAAATTTGGATTTTCCTTTCCCTAATAACTCAACAGGTTTTTATTTCCTTTCATAGGAGAAAGTATAAATCTCAGCGTGTCTTCGGGTATTGCTTGTAAAGAGTATAATTTTAGCAGATCACTGAGTATCAGTCCATAATTGAAAAGGATGTTAGAAATTAATTTTAGCCTCATTGTAAACGCACCTCAAGTTTTATCAAAGTGATGTAGAACAATTCAGAGGATGTGAAAGTGTCCAAATGGGAAGAAAATTGCAAAGAACATAGGTTTAGAAATATCACCAGCAATAGCCGGGCGTGGTGGCTCACACCTGTAATCCTAGCACTCGGGAGGCTGAGGCAGGAGGATCGGTGCAAGTTCGAGACCAGCCTGGGCTACAAAAGTGAGCTCAAGGCCAGCCTCAACTGCATAGCGAGACCCTGTCTCAAAAAGACAAAAAAGAAAAAGAAAAAGAAATATCACGAGCATTACTTTGCAAATAAATCCACATATTTGCTTTATTGTATTTTATGTACATGTGTGACAATTGGTTATATACATACAGCCATATATTATTCCTGAAAGGAGTAAGGACATGCTATTTAACTTTAAAGATTTAGCCTAAGTCAATAGTTTCACATTATACTCTCCAGCAGTCAAACTGAAGGTCATACCAAATATAATTTAAGGTGGATGTAGTGACACAGGCCTAAAATTCCAATTATTTAGGAGGCTGAGGCCTAAAGGTTGTGAGCTTAAGGCCAGCCCGGGAAATCTAGCAAGACCTTATCTCAAAATATAATGTACAGAAGGACTGAAGGTACAGCATTCAGTGGTAGACCATTTACCTACCACATATGATCCCTGGGTTTGACCCCTAGTACTTCAGATTAAGATAGTCAACATTTAACTCATTACTTGTTAGTACTATTTTAGAACTTTTATTATGTCTTTAGCCATCTTACATAGTTAGTCTAGTTGCCTTAAGCTCATTTTTAACTCAAGATTAAAAAAAGCATATTTCATTCTGTGTTATTAATGAATATACACACACGAAATATCATAACTCTGTTTCATGAGCAAGAGGCATGTTTGAGTCTTAGCTTAACCTACACATGTAAGTTTGAGTGTATGGTTTATTCTCCATTTACTTGAGTTATGGGGAAAAGTTTATAAGACTATTTGAAAAAAAGCACTAAAGTAACAAAGATAGGCCACATTGTCATGGTGACAACCTCTTTTACATCATGGTATGTTCGTGTTGACTTCACTTCCAAGGGTTCTGTAAATACAGTTCCAATGAAATCAAGCAGAAGAATGCATCGACAAAGGAGAAAGGGATGGCGGAAATGACAGAGCTTTGACCTCATGTTCTTTCATCTCAGCAGACTTGCTATTGGTCTTTGTGGGATTGAACAGCCTACAACAGAGGTGGTCCATGTTGTCCAGCCTACACCAGAGTGATGGTTTCATCCTAGCATGATGTACGCATCTTGTACTTGGTCTGAAATCAAGTTCAGTCAGCCACTTGTCTTCTATGCAACCTTGAACCAATGTTTTAACTAACTTTTAGCTTTCCCATTAAAAAAAAAAAAAAAAGGAAGGGGTCCCAGCAAGATGGCTCAGTGGTCTAAAGCGCCTGCTTAGGAAAGCTTAAGTGGCTTCAGGAACCGCAGTTTGATCCCCAGCACCACATGCTATGCCAGCCCTGCCCTCAGGGCAGGCTGACCCGGGCATAAAAATAAATAAATAAACAAACAAAAGTTCTGAAACAAGAAAAAAAAATGAATAGAAGTTGAAGACAATATGCAATAAAACAAATACTGTCAATTTTTTTTTTTTTTTTTTTTTGCAGGACTGGGGTTCAAACTCACAACTTTGCACTTGCCCAGCAGGCACTTGTGCCTTGGAGCTATCTCCCCAGCCCCTTTAGAGTTTTTTTTTTTTTTTTTTAATACTGTCAAATTTTTTAAAAAAGGAAGTAACTTATATAAGAGACTCAATGCCAACCATATTAGTAATACAAAGTCTCATTTATAATGTATATTGTGGACTATTAAATCCTTCCCCTACTGGCAGCAGTTATCATTAGAGATGAAAAGAACGAAAGGGAGGTTACTTTTTTCTGCGTTTTGCTATGCACATGTATTACCTGGTCAAATACCTAATGAAATAAAATGTTTTTGGGAAAATGAATTTTAGATCAACGAATGCTAAATTATGAACATACTGAAGATATAAAGTAAAATAATAGTATATCTAAATCAATTTTGCATATGTGTATATGTACATATATAAAACACTTCTGCTTATGATGTATATTTGAATAAAACACGAGACTAGGCTAAACAAACATCTGGAAAGCTCTGTGCTAAACATTTGGCAAGAATTGTCTTTGCCAGGTGAGGTGGCTCACGCCTGTAATCCCAGCACTCTGGAGACTGAGGCAGGAGGATCGGTGCGAGTTTGAGACCAGCCTGGGCTACAAAAGTGAGCTCAAGGCCAGCCTGAACTGCATAGTGAGACCCTGTCTCGAAAACACATACACACACACAAAAAAAAAGAATTATCTTTAAGGACTAGTGATTATGCTTAATCGTTTTGGTGGTCATTTGACTTTTGCTCTACAAATTTTCTGTAATATTCAATATCCATAGGTAGATAGATACACACAACACACAGGGTAAGCAAAGCAGCTTGCAAAACTTCAATCATATCACTTCATGATGAGTCACAGATTTCCACATTTATTATTTTGATCTTTTTGAAATTCTTGTTCCTGCATTCTCATTTGACTTTTTTTTTAATGTCAACTAACAATGTCCTCAGCAGTGCATGGCTTCCTAGTGATCCCTCAGTGCCGACTTATGAAACTTTTATGGAACTTGTGAAACCGTTATTCTCGACATAAGGACAATCTCTGCCAATGCTTCCCTTTTTGGTGGTAAAAACTCTTTGCAAAACTGCTTCTGTGTCAAGAGAAGGGAAAATAAACACCACCACAGGAAATGCGCCCACAACTTTGGCTCCCTAGGTGCTCACTCTGAAGTTTCACTTTCAGAAAAAGGCAGTCATTTATGCAATAAGATCTGGAAAGAATCAGGGAAAGCCCTCTACTATCCAATTTTTTTTGCTCTATTATTTATGCTTAATGGATAAGCAGAAAGCAAAACAACAAATGATAGGGCACAAGGGAAATGGGCTTCTCTAAGGCAGGAAGAGGCTCAAAAAACCCCAATCCATAACTTCGCACCTCTACTTGCTTTTTTGCCATTCAGTGAACAGGTGAGAGGGCAGTGAGGAAAAAGGGAGGCCTGGTCTGTGATTTCTGTGGTGAGCATTCCAGTAGGGGTCACTAGATACATTTAGAAAAGTACCCCTTTGCTTTGACACCTTGGAATCTTCTTGAAAGCCTTTGGGATCTCTAAGGCTTGGTGAATGTGGACCTGCATATCCAAAATAATTCAGTTAATATTTATGGAAGACCTACTCCGCGCTGCTATTCTAGCAGCAGAGGGTATTTTTTCAGAAAGTGGTAGGCAAGTCTCTGCCTTCATGTGAACATAGAAACATATCAATCTTGTAAAAAAATAGATGTTATGCAATGTGCTGCTTAATTTCTGGAAAAGACTGCAAAATACAGTTGGATAGAATCAAGGGTTTTAGCTGACATGATCAAGAAAATCCCCTTGCACAAAGTGAGATGAATCAGGACATGAATGTTAGGGAAGTGACAACACTTGGAAATCTGGGAGAAGCAACATCAAAACCTGTGACATTTATGTGGACAGAAAAAAAAAAAAAAAAAAGACCAATGTGTCTGAAACTTAAGGTTTAGTGAATGAGCAGAGCTCTGGAGCGAATGAGGTCAAAGGAGAGCAGCGAGTATGGAGGAGCTGTGCGAAAACTTGGGTTTTGTCCAGTTTGTAAGAGGAAAGCAGTGGAAGGCCATAAGCAGGACAGTTTGCTCTTTTCGAATGTAGAGCATCACGTGGGAGGTAGGAGCATTGCAAGTTCAAGGTTGGTACTGCGTAGGCAACTTGGTCAAACCTCAGAATGCTGAGGGAGTAGTACAGCACCCACCTTGCGTAGGTGAGGCCTTGAATCCAATCCCCAGGATTGGGGATTTAAAAAAAGAATAAGAGAGGAAGCTTGGAGATTGAGATTATAACCCTGCACGTCTATTACAAATTCTAAAGGGCCAGCCAAACAGCTCAGTGAGTGAAAGCCCTTGCAAGTAGGCGCAGTGGCCAGGAGTTCGACCCTAAGCCTGCTGTGCTGGCCTCACCCCTAGGGTGCACTGAGACAGCAATTGAGACTGGGCATGGTGGAGTGTGCCTGTAATCCCAGCTCTTGGAAAGCTGTAAACAGGCAGACTACTATGAGTCTGATCTAGTAGTGAGACCCTGAACACCATGTAGACCTAGACCCTTCCCTAAAAAAATACCAAAAAAATTCTAAAATATAAAATTTTGTGCTTCCTATCAATGATCTATTTTCTCCCAAATGTGAATATTATAAAAGCAGCAATGAAATGAAAGCATGTTATTTAGCGTTCTGTCTTCTCTTTTTAAGGTTCAGTAGAGTAGCTTTATTTCCCAGTGTGACATCCCCATATACCTGTATTTCATTTCTGTGTACCCACTTGTTCTGTTGTATGTGCTTCATTATGCCTGTGTTGATGTTGTGGCCAAGAACTGGGTCACAATGAAGAATTAGATGTGCTATATCAGGTATTGTGATCACATTGTACAAGTGTCTTATTTGCAGTGCACAAAGACCTCATTCATCATGGGGAGTTTGCACATGCGCATAACACACCTTAACTTTTGCTTACGCCTGTCCCTTTCCTCTACCCTCCCTCTGTGGCTCTGCCCTCATCCGAGGAGGGAAAGTAAGTGCTATGCTAATAATGAAAGGAGTTGGGATAGTGGGCAAATGTGTTGGAAGCCTTTGGTTCAAGCATCAGCATTGTTTTGAAAAATGTAAGTGAAGGACTTTGAGGATATTGAATCTATGTGTGAGTTTGTAACAATGAAATAACACAATCTATAACACTGACGCCCTTCAAGGTCAGTGAGGACTCAGGACGTAAGAGAACCTATGCTATAACATCCTATAACTCAATGCTTTCCCAAATTTTCTGTTCAAGAAAATTATGGGGATACAGAGGAAAGGGATTAAAGATACATAGTGTGCCTAAGGAGAATCACCTAGAGAGAAAAAATTCTCTCAGGCTTTCACAGAGAGCACAATTGTCAAACAATGGCCATGATTCATCCAAATGACTGACACTCACAAAAGTTCTACAAAACACTGTATGTGGTTTCAGGGAAATCCTGAGGGGATTTGACTGACCTTGTCAGGTACAAAAAATGTATGTTTTGTTATATAGGTCTTGTTTTAACTTGGACTTAACCACCTAGCAGAAGCTTATCCATGAGGCATAAAAAGTAAAGCCAGATTAGTATGCTGAGCTGTAAAAGGCTCAAGTCAACAGCTTCCAACATTGTGAGTTCTGCCAATAACCCACTACTATTATGGAACATTGCTCTACGGATACAACTACTTTCTCTTAGTTCAATGAGAAGAAATATTTATACTGATAGTGTTTAGAAAAGTTATTATGTCTGCATCTTGTACTGTGAACAACTACTATGAAGACAACAATGTGCTTTTTACCAATCATTGTGGCTGTCCTGCTAATGTGTTTGGAAACTGTTTCAACGTCCTTATTAAAAGTAATAAAAATATTTTGCTTTCAGAAAATAAACAAGCAAACAAATAAAAGGGAACGGGAGAGGGAGATGGTGTGTCATTGATTCTCCTGGGGAAGCTTGTTGCTCAGATTTTCCTGCTATGAACTCTGCTGTTACCATTGGAGGAGCTTGGGTTCTCGCGGTTACTAAGGAAAGCTGCTACTCTCTTTGGGAGTGCTGATCTTAAGAGTTGATTCTTGGCTCCAGTGCAGATCTCCCAGCCTGGTGGCATAGATTCTTTAACCCCTGGCATAGGCTTTCTAGACTTTGGGCCCTGTCAGTACAGATCCTTAAAACAGACTTGCGTGAGATACTGGCATGGGCTCATGAAGGGCATTGCTAAGGGAGCCAGACACTCAGCTGGATGCTTTAGGTCTCTGTGTGGACTGATCTCTTACACTGTTTTGCATTTGACCTTTTGGGTATGTATTACAAAATAATCCTATAAATTATGTGTCCTGTGTTAATTCTATTCCCTTGTAAATCCTGACTACAAAAAGGTTGAGAAGAGAAGAATTAGAAAGTATGATAATTTCTTCTATGTCATGTGCTAGTCTACTGCAAGTCTGTTCTGGAATTTGTTTTAAGAAGTCTCTCTAACTCAATAAACTACAGATGGAACACAATTGTATGCCCCAGTATCTTGTATTATTTTCCTCTTTCCCTTCCCCCATCCCTTTCTGTCCTCTCCTCTCTTCTCTTCTCTTCTCTTCTCTTCTCTTCTCTTCTCTTCTCTTCTCTTCTCTTCTCTTCTCTTCTCTTTTCTTCTCTTCTCCTCTCCTCTCCTCTCCTTCTCTCTCTGTCTCTCTCTGTCTCTCTCTCTCTCTCTCTCTCTCTCTCTCTCTCTCTCTCTCTTTCTCTTTCTCTCTCAGTGCTGGGCTCAATCTCATGATGGCTACCATGTAACTGGGTTCTTCATCACCAAATCACAATGCTAGTCTGGTCTCCACATCTCTTCATATCTTTACAATTATGAACAAGAGTTTGATTTAGAGGGTTTCCTGTTTTAGATGTTTTAGAACTTAAGAGGAAGTTCCTTTAAATGTAGTCAAAATTTCACTGAAAATGTGTATAGCTAACTTGTTCAAAACCACAAATTTTACATAGGTCAACAAACGATAAATTAATTAGTGGTAAGATTAATGTTACTCTGTTATCCACAAAGCATGTTGCATTATTATGTCAGCATGTAACAAATGTAGCAAAAAACATTTTTCTAGGATGATATTTAGAAGCATGAATTTTGGTAGCAAAACCAAAAGTTTATTTCATAAATGAAGGTAGGGCCGACCAATTAGCTCAGTGGATTAAAGTGCTCAGTGGATTAAAGTGCCCACAAGCAGGCTCAGGGCCTGGGGGTTCAATCCCTAGGCCTGCCCTGGTGGCCCTGTCCCTTGGATGCACTGAGATGGCAGTTGAGACTGGGTGTGGTGGCGCTTGCCTATAATCCCAGCTCTTGGGAGGCTGTAAACAGGCTGATCACTACAAATCCAACCTACTAGTGAGACCGTGCACACCTGGGAGACATTTAGCTAAAAATAAATAAATAAATAAATAAATAAATAAATAAATAAATAAATAAATAAATGTAACCTTTAAGCATGCTAACACTTTAGATTATGTGTTCAATCATTTGATGTTTGTAGAGCATTTGTTGGCAAAATTGGTGTTTTTGTTTGTTGGTTTTTCACTACATTTCAAAGAGAGAATAATCTCATGATTGAGATCTGACTTTGAAAAACTCCCTTTTTTGGGCAAGAGTACAATCATATCCTGCGGATTGGTACTAGGTGACAGTGTCACTGTTTTGTGCCCTTCAATGACTCATTCTAAATTGACCTTATCCGTGAGAGAATACGTTGGCTACCCTTGGAGAGTCTTCTTTGGTGCTCCTTCTCCATTTCTGTTAAACACATTCAATCTAAGCACTTCAGACATTTCCAGAGAATTTCCCTGGGCCAGGCAGTGTAGAAGTGGCTCTGTGTCTCACACAAGTTGGGAGAAAAGCAATACTGTGCTTATTTGACAATGGACAAAACCAAGGCTAAGGTTAACTACCTGGGTCGGAGTCACACAGCTGACAAGAGTGAGAACCCAGCTTTCTCCCGCAGTCCAGCTCTAGACTCGGGCTCCAGAGTCTGCATCCCTCCACTCTGTGGCCTAACCACCGCGCTGACTGATGTAAGCCTCATCAATTTAGCTCTGTATATCTCTCAGCATCTCTGCGACTTCTGTGCTTCCCACCCACCCCATGGTCTTTGCCTGAGTCACAGTCATTTCTTCTCCTGACTCGGGCAGGGGTTTCCATGCCACCCACTCTTACTGATGGACCTTGAGAGGCTCTGTGAGAATTGCTGATCTCATCTCCTGCTAACAAGCATCCAGTTGCTGCTAATACTCTCAGGCTACAGTGTCTTAGCCCAAGGCCGTCCATCTGATCTGATCTTGCACAACAATACAGTACCTGTTTCTTTCCATAACCACTTTGCCCCACCCCCTTTTCCTCTCTGAGCCCCAAGTCCGATGGATTTCAGCTTCTTGAAAAGATCATTCCCTCTCCACCTTGTAGCTTTGGTACATGCCTTGCATCCTGCCTAGAATGCTCTTCTGCCTGGTGACTTCTTCACCTTCAACCCCAGCCACCCCTCCCAGGAAAGAGCCTTTCATGAGTCCTCAGGTTACACCAGTTCATCTATTAAAGGTCCTGGCAATCACCCCGAACTTTCTCGTCAAAAACTCATTGCAGCCAGGTGGGGTGGTGCCTGCCTGTAAGCCCAGCCCTTGAGAGTCTGAGGCAGGAAGATCATTGCAAGTTCAAGACCAGCCTGGCCGGCAAAGTGAGCTCAAGGCCACCTGAACTGCATAGCAAGACCTTGGCTCTAAAAGACAAACAAACAAACAAACAAACAAACAAAAACAAAAAACTCATTGCTGGGCCAGCAAGATGGCTCAGCAGTCTAAAGCACCTGCTTAGGAAAGCTTAGGCAACCAGGGACCATGGTTCAATCCCCGGCACCGCATGCTGCATCAGCCCCACTTCCAGGGCAGGCTGAGCTGATTAAAAACAACCAAACCAAATCAAGCCAAAACAACTCATTGCAACTTGTATTATTACTGACTGTAGTCCTCCGTGGTATGTGATCATTTGACGCTTTCCTGTGGGGCTTCTCCCTACCTCCTGCTCTTTCTCCAAAATCCATCACCTTGTCCTTCACAAAGAGTAAAGACTAACTTGTGACTGCAGAAGTATGTTTCTTCAGGCAGAGGCAGCGCTCCTCATGTTTATGTACTTAAGAGCAAGATTAGGCAAGACTAGTCATCAAGCATGAGCAAATGTCATAGCTGAATTATGAAATGTCACAGTTGAAATTTTTTTCTCTGTCTCTCTGTCTCTCTCTCCTTGTCTCTCTCTCTGTCTCTCTTTTTCTCTGTCTTTTTTTCAGTTCTAGTCCTAAGGATTTAACACATGGCCACTGTATCACCGAGGTACATGCCTAATCCTTTTTATTTCATTTTCAGACAAGATCTTGCCAAGTAGCCTGGGCTACCTTTGAATTTTCAATCCTCCTGCCTCAGCCTCCTGAGGAGCTGGGATTACAAACCACTGTGCCTGGTATAGGGATTTCATAGGCAGCGGGGGTGGGGAATCAAAGGTTTGGAAAAGATTAAGACAGGGAAGAAAACAAAAAACAGAAGGCAGAGACAGTGCTTTGAAACCCAGCCCTAGCATTGGAGAAGGTCAGAAGCACTTCGCCAAAACCAAGAAGAGCATGGCTTTCTCTGGAATCCCTCCTTCACGGACCTGGTGTGTCTGTCTCCTGCTTTGGGCCAGCGTCTCTGCACACCACCTCGTCAGAGTGCTTGGATCCCAGATCAATGAATATCTTTCTCCGAAGGTTTATCATGGAAATCTAATTAGCCTGAAAACCTCTCTTATTCAAGTTGTGTCTTGTCGCAGGCACCCCCTGTAAATTTTAAGGGCTCTATGTGCCGTTGCACCAGTGAGGCTGTTACATGACTAATCTCTGGGAAATGGGGGGGACTCCCTCCAGCGGCCCCAGCCTTATCAAGAGACACTCAGAGCCACAGCCCAGGGCTTCCCAGGGACTTCAAGTCACGCTACGTCCTACTCTCCCTCTTCTATTGATAAGCGCTGTCCCTTCTGCCATTAATAGTTTGTTCCTTGCTCATCTATGGCCAGCCAGCTCCTCTTTCCCTCTCTAGGTCACCTGGACAAAGGCTTCTCTAAGGTCCGTCCTGTGGGTTATGGGAGGTGTTTCTCCTGAAGGCTCTTTTCTCATCCCGTGCATACTGAGAAGAGCATTTGTCACAGAACACTGTAAAATAATGTTTAGTATGTGCCTCTGATATCCACAACACCAAGCTGAATCAAGGTGAAAGTGTCTTATTATTTTTTACTTTGAGCTTCATTCAGCATCCAGGGCAGAGTATCCCACTCATTTAAAGTTTAGAGGCTGGGCTTTTGCAGCTTGCTCTGTAACTTTACTTAGTACACTCTGTGTTCTTAAGATAATATTTCAGGTTGTTCACAGTGTTCCACCCAATAGTGATATGCTAAGGTTAAAAAATTAAAGAAGAAGAAGAAGAAGAAGGAGGAGGAGGAGGAGGAGGAGGAGGAGGAGGAGGAGGAGGAGGAGGAGGAAGAAGAAGAAGAAGAAGAAGAAGAAGAAGAAGAAGAAGAAGAAGAAGAAGAAGAAGAAGAAGAAGAAGAAGAAGAAGAAGAAGAAGAAGAAGAAGAAGAAGAAGAAGAAGAAGAAGAAGAAGGAGGAAGAAGAAGAAGAAGAAGAAGAAGAAGAAGAAGAAGAAGAAGAAGAAGAAGAAGAAGAAGAAGAAGAAGAAGAAGAAGAAGAAGAAGAAAGAATAGAGAAAACACACCCAGGATTAAGGTTAAAACTAGATACCATTCTCATCGTATTAAACTTTTTGCAGTGTAAATATGTCTTAAAACTTGCCTCAGGAACTCAATCCACAGGAAATAGGAAATTACGGGTCTGATTCTACTTTAAAAAAAAATAGTTAGTACAGTGTCTACAGGATTTCACTATAGAGACCAGGCACATAGGGAACCTCCTAGTTTGGTCCTCCTAAGTGCTGGGATTACAGGTGTGTGTCACCACGCCCAGTCTCAGTTGCCTTCTCAGTGTGCCCTGGAGGTGGGGCCAGCACTGCACACCGAGGCTCGAACCCTGTTGCTGTATCTGCCTAAGCAGGTGCTTTAGTCTGCTGAGCTATCTGACCTGCCCTGATTCTACTTTTACTATCCACAAGTTCTTGAATCATCAGGTTCTGGATGGATCTTGTTTTCTGTTTAAGTGCTCAAATACATTTTTATTTTTAAATGGCCTTACTGTTTGTTAGATGAGACAAGACAGATGAAGAAGAAGGAGTATAAAAGGCACTTAAGCTCGGTTGGTGGCATAGGCCCGTAATCCTGGCACTTTTTGAAACTGAGGCGAGAGGACTGAAAATTCAAGCCTGTCTTTAGCAACTCAGTAACAGTGAGACCAAGTCTGAAAATGTAAAAAGACCAAGAAAAAAAAAAAAAAATGCCAGAAATATACCTCAATATGAAGACATGGAATTGAATTCTTAGTACCTGGGGGAAAGGGATTTAATTTTAGAGTAATATGTGAAAATCTATTGCGTTTATAAAGTTATCAAAATTAATACACTAAAATGTTTTCTTATGCATGTATATAAACAATAATTAAAAATAATATTTAGACTTTGCATGGGCTTTGTGTGGTGTGTGTGTGTGCATGTGTGTGTGTGTGTATGTGTTTCTAGTGATAGAACCAGGGTCTTTACAGTAAGCCCCATCCCAGTCCCTTTTTCTTTATTTTCTACTCTTAATTAGGGTCTCACCAAGTCATGAAATTACCCAGACGTGGCTCAAACTTGTGATCCTCCTGCCTCGGCCTCCCACCAGTTTGGGCCTGCAGATGTGCACCACCATAGCCAGCTTTTAAACACTACCAAAAGCTGTTCTGCTAACAGGCATTTGAGTAGTTGTCCCTGAAAGCCTCTTTGTTCAGTGTCACGGCAGCAGTCTTCTCTCCCATCCTGCTAGTGTGCTGATATTAACGACAGACACACATTATAATGACCTGCCTCATTTTAAATAAATGGCCTGTGATACTTCCACACAAAGCCCTTGGTTGCTATGTGTGTTATTTTGGTCATGCTAAAAATAGCAGATTCCTTGTTCTCAGAGTTGCATAGCTGACTAGAAATGCCTGCTGAGTCCTTGGCAGGAAATGATAACCCCAACTGTCCGGGGGGCGGTCCCAGGTGGGTGGTGTGGTTTTCAGAACGCATCGGCTCCTCATAGCTATGAAGCCAGGTCAGTAGAGCAACAAGTGGTAACCTGGTAACCTGACATGGGAATTGTCCGCACCTTCAGGACTGATCTTCCCCAGCCCTTTTATCTATCTATCTATCTATCTATCTATCTATCTATCTATCTATCTATCTATCTATCTATCTATCTATCTATCTATCTTTTTTTTTGAGACTGGATCTCGCTATGCAGTTCAGGCTGGCCTTGAGCTCACTTTTATAACCTAGGCTGCTCTCAAGCTCATATCAATCCTCCTGCCTCAGCCTCCCAAGTGCTGGGATTACAGGCTTGTGCCACCACACTGGCTGATTTTCCTCTTTGGAGAGAAAACTTTCCTGTACAATTTAACCTTTTGAAACTCTTAGATTTTCTACATTTCTGTTATAGTTTATGTCTAGTTGTCCCCCCCACAAAGCTTCATTCAGTCATGGGGCAGGGGCTTCTACAAATTGAGACTTGACTCATGAGTCACTGAGATTATGTGTTTTAAAACTGATGGGATTATCAGTCTGAGTAGGTCTGGGACTAAAGGTGTGGTCAAGGGCAGATACCCTAAGGCAGAGAGCCTGAGTGGAATATAAAGAGACAGAGAGACAGACTAGAGTTGTTGCTCTCTGCTCCCGTTTGGTCGGTTGCATGTCATGATTGTTGCTGTTCTGCCTCCATGAACTGGATGCTCTCTGCCCTGTTCCACTCAGCCTTGGGCCAGCTGAATATGGACTAAAACCTCCACAAACTGAGCTAAATAAACCTTTCCTTCCTTCATTTTGAGTGTCAGGTATTTGTCCCAGCAACAAGTAAAAAGTAATTAAGACAATTTCCTAGAAAGCTATTTCTACCCAAACTTGGAGTCATCTTAGAATAATCTCATCAGCTGTACAGATGTTTTTCTTTGATCTCTCATAAGAAGATGTCTTGGTTGTTTCTAAACTAGATTTAATTATTTTGTATCTTAGGGATGTAAGAATTTGTTTCTCTCCCTATAAAAATTAAAGCTATTGATTTTTTTTTTTTAATTTAAGTATTTGGTACAGGGTCTCACTATCCAGATCAGACTCAAAATGATTCACCTGTTTTCAGCCTTCCCAGTCCTGGGATTATAGGCAAGCACCACCACACCTGGACTCATTTGGCTCAGCAAGCCCCAGGGTAGAGGTTAGCAAAGCATGAGGTACCGGGAATCAAATCCTGATCCCTGTGTTTGCCAAAGCAAGCACTTAGTCTGCTGAGCTGTCTCTCTGGCCCTTGATTTTTGACATTATGTTGTCTTATCCTTGTTATCTGGGTGCAGATAAACTAACACAGGATATTTGAAGAGCCCCATCATTCTGAGGATTTGATGAGTTTCTACACCAGCCCAGCGGCCAGGACATCAGACCCAAGGTCCTTCCTGGAAATCAGCTGTATTTTGATCTGAAACCACTGGTGCTTTCAGAGCCTGAAGTTTCTGTTCCTCTGGTCTGTACTGTCTCCCCAGCAACGCTGCTACTTATCAAGCTGCATAGATCGTTTTGCAGCAGATAATTCAGAAGTCATTCCCAGCTCTGGCTCTAGGGCTTGGACATGTTAGGAGTTGCATAACCTTAAGGAGCCTGCTTGCCTTATGTTTTTAAAATGCTTTAAATAATTCAATTCTAATGGAGTGTCCCTTTGTGGTTTTAAGATTCCTTATTAAGAAGGATGAAGCATCTTTAGGTGAGGAAATATAATAAAATGTTTTCTCTTAAAAAGTATAGATATATATATAGAGAGGAGAGTTCTAGAGTTGGAGAAAAGCTTCATGAGCTTATTGACTTCTTTTCTGTCCTTGAATACAGTTTTACTTAATTTCAGTTTCACTCTTAAGACTTTTCACTTAGGCGCATCAATAATCGCACCCTCCTTTTCTGCCTGGTTTTAGCCACCCTGAAGAAACAACAGCTAATCGACTCACCAAAGTACTTGGATCTGTTTTTCTTCTCTAAAACCACTTAGGCCAGTGGTTCTCAACCTTTCTAATGCCGTGACCCCGCAATACAGTTCCTCATGTTGCGGTGACCTCAAACCAAAAACTAATTTTGGTAGCTACTTCAAAACTGTAATTTTGCTACAGTTATGATTTCCAACGGCTTTAGGCGACCCCTGTGTTTTGGTCGTTTGACCTCTGCCGGGGTCGTGACCCACAGGTTGAGAACCACTGAAAGGTCACTTCCAGTGCTAACTTTATGTGAGATCAATGTACCCGTATGAACCAGCTGTGGCAGTGCATGCCTGTAGTGTCAGTACTCTGGAAAGCTGGTGCAGGAGAGTCAAGCATTTGAACCCAAACTGGACAATGTAGTGATTAAGGAAGAGTCTATGTTGAAATAAAAAATGGACTCGGGAGTAGCTCGGTATGAAAGACCTGGGTTCTCTCCCCAGGACCACACACATGCGTGCATGCACGCACACACACACACACACACACACACACACACACACACAGAAGTAGCCACATGGATTAAACTTTATCAGTACATGTCAGTGTGCAGTTTTTACATTTTGAAGGGTTCCTGGAATAATTGTATCTGGACAATGATTTGCTACCTCGGCCATGTCAGCAGTTCCATTTTCCATGTTTTTCTTAGAGTAACTAAAGTGCTCCAAATGAATATATGGGACCTCAGATCTTTTCAGGTGTTATAGCCGGCACCTTGTTTTGCTGTTTGCCATTCGTGCACTTTTCATTAACTTCACTAAGTTACCTGTTAGCAGGTACCTTGCCTGATAATTGCTTATCTCACACTTTGAGAGTGCCACTTGGAACCAGATGCAGTTAGCTGGGACAAAAGCAGTCAGTGTGAGCAGTTGATAGCCTCTTAATGTAGAAGCAGTCAACGAGCAGGCAGCCCATCGCTCTTATAGCAGCTCCCTGAACACTGAAAACTGGACTCTTCTTCTGTCTCACGGTGTTGTCATCCTGAAAGTTTGGCCATTCTATTCGTGGTCCAGGATGCCTGGCGAATCAAGATGGTCTTTTCATTGCTTTGTATTAAATTGTTTTTGCTAGGAACAGAACACTCCTATAATGCCAACACTTGGGAAGCTGAGGCAGGAGGATTCCAAGTTCTAAGCCAGCCTAGGTTGTACAGGGAGATCCCATCCCAAAGAACAAAGTCTATTCTTTTATATGATGGTAAGAAAAATGTTGTTTCTTTCCATAGACTTTTTTTCTTCTATAAAATAAATGAATGATACTCTTGTGCCAAGGTCCTTATCTTCTTCCACTTATATAACAGATATATATATTTTTTAATTCCTAGTAAGACTTAAACCATCTTAAATTGGTCCATGAAATCGAAACTTGGAAACAACTGGCTTATTAGAAATCTAACATTTAGGTACAAAAACTAGAAAAAAGAACTGGAGGTGGGCTGGCAAGATGGTTCAGCCATCTAAAGTGCCTGCTTAGTAAAGCTTAGACAACTGCATGGACCATGGTTTGATCCCTGGCACCACATACTGTGCCAGCCCCACCCCTAGGACAGGCTGCATTGGCCATAATACAAGAAAAAAAAAAAGAACTGGAGGCTTAAATTTGGCTTTGTGTCTAGAAATGATCTTGGTAGGAACAAACAATAACTGTGGAAGCAACCTGAAAAAAGAATTTAATGTCCTTCTGTAAAACATAACCCCTCACCTAGTCTAAAGCAATACAGATTTTGTTATTCCTTTATAAAGATATAATGGTGGCCATTACGGATATGTCCTGCAGGACTGCACTGGGGCTTCAGAGCAGGGATGTGGAAGCAAAAGGACCTGGCTTGTATCCCAGCTGTTCAGTGTTCCAGACCTCAGTTATAGTGGCCAAGAAGAGATACAAACACCTGGGGGCAGTGGTTCATGGTCAGTAATGACTTTCCTCCCAGAAGCACTTGGAAACGTCTATGGCCATAGCTCTCAAGGGCGGTGTGTGGCTGGCACCCACTGGGAGGATGGCAGAGTTCCTGGGTACACCTTGCAGTGCATCCTGCTCCCAACACAGAAGCATCCAGCCCAAAATGTCAACAATGCCAAGGCTAGCAACACGCCTTTCTAGGACAGCAGAGGTGGCTTACATGAGTTAATAGCCATACAGCTTCAGAAGAGCCAGTACTACTGAAGTGCTTGCCACCACTACCAACCTCCTCACTTAGCACATTACTTATTCTTTTTTTTTTTTTTTGTCTTTTTGAGACAGGGTCTCACTATGCAGTTCAGGCTGGCCTTGAGCTCACTTTTGTAGCCCAGGCTGGTCTCGAACTCACACTGATCCTCCTTCCTCAGCCTCCCGAGTGCTGGGATTACAGGCATGCGCCACCACACCCGGCACTTATTCTTATTTAACTTATACATCTCCTACTGAAGAGGTGCCACTGTTAGCACCATTTTGGAGGGCAAAGAAACTAAGGCTTAGGAGTGGTGAAGAATGTGATGACCTTGCCTGGGGTCATAGTTGATCAGTCATTTAGCTGATGAGACCACATGATGCTGGATCTCATGTTATAACCCCCTAACTGAGCCCTAAATATTACACATAAATTGGAAACTGCTTCCTGTCACTTCCTAAACGCCAGAGTATGTTGTCTTCCACTAAGTAGGATCTGAGTGGTTCTGTCCAAACTGTCACCTTCCTCTACTACCAAAGTGAACTAACTCTAACAAATAAATTCTCATTATACAAAGCTTTGTTTTATTTTTTTTCAAAGCTTTGTTTTAGAAGTTCCTCCTTTTAGAGAAAGTGGACTTCCTTGTAAAAGTTACCTAACTGACACCCACTGCAACTTCTTCAGTTGTAGCCTTAAAATAGTAAGCATATTCTCAGGACAACCGAACCAGAGAACTTGCGGTGACAGAACTGATTTGCTGCCTGAAAATGAGAGTGCAGATGATATGGCTGTTGATGCTTGAGTTGAGGGACCTTTATGACATGTAGGAACAACCACTGGAAATAATGACTCACATCTTTCAGAAACTAAGGAAACAGAAGCACACTGCAATAGTTCATTTTATTTGTTCAAGAGCTCACACTGCAAGCATTAATCTACGCCTGGGCTTTGATTCTGTGGGCTCCTGTTAGATATTAAGGAAGAAGCAAACTGTGACCCATGGATGTGGATAAAGGGTAAAAGCTCAGGATTAGTCACAGGGTAGTTTCTAAACTTCTACAGCTTAGAACATGGTAGTCACAGGTCTTTTAGGTCTTTCTGGATGTCCCACAGGGTATCCGCACTGTTCTTCAGCTGGGTGACCTCTTCGTCCTTCAGCTTCTGGTTGATCACGCTGGTCAAGCCCCGAGCATTCAGGATGCAGGGAAGGCTCAGGAAGACTTCATTCTCAATGCCGTACATGCCCTGCAGGAGCAGCAAAGGCACTGAGAGCAGGACCCGGAACCCTCACTAAGAGCAATCGCAGCAGCTAGGAATGGAAAGACTCAAGGCATTCGCTAAGCACATCCCCTTTCTCTAACCAACTTCTCATCACTTGCCAGTGTCTGTCTCCCCCACAACTTAAGTCTTAGAGTAGGTTTTACACATTTGAGTAGGTATTCACATTTGTTGTGAGTACACAACATTTATTATATTAAAAATAAACAGTTGCAAGAATAAAGATTGTAATGAATTATTCTGAATATGCTTTCACGAACAATCCTTTCTGCTTGGATTGATCCATTTTTAATAAAATTTAACAGGAATCTACACATTAAATCACTTTCACATGTGACTAGTAATGGATTACTATGCATGCAAATTTCAAGGGATATTTATTTATTATTTATTATCTTATTCTATTATTTTTTATATATATATTATGACCATCTCAGCCTGCTCTGGGAGTGGGACTGGTGCAGCATGTGGTGCCAGAGATTGAACCGTCACCCCTGCAGTTGCCTAAGCAAGCGCTTTAGACCACTGAGCCATCTCACTGGCCCATCAAGGGAATTTAACAATGGTACTGTCTAATAGACAGCAAGATTAGCAGGTTTGGACCAGGCTAAGAGATCTTAAGTAACAACTGGAAGCCACTACTGTGAAAGATTTAAGATGACAATATCAGTTTTCAAAATACTGTACCTGTTTATATGAGGTAATTTGTTCACAAAATTTCATACAACTAATCAGATTACTTAGTGGTTATTATTGTGTTTTTAGTGCTGAGGACTGAACCCAGGATGTTCATCTTGCTATGCAAGTGTTCTACTGCTGAACTAAATCCCCAACCTCCATACAGTTATATATATTTTTTCCCATACAGTTATATTAATGAAGTTACTTAAAAAAAACTAAGACAGAGAGACAGACAGAGAGACAGAGAGATAAAGAGAGACAGAGAGAGATACAGGGAAAGAGACTGAGACAGAGAAACTAATTCCTATGTAAATCCTCTAAGACTCAGCAGTTACGAAACTTTCCCATATGCTTTAGTTTCTATAATATTTTAAAACCAACACCTAAATCACATTTTACCTTGAGGCCCTGTATCTACCTCTTCTCCGTGTTTCCTTTAAGGCACTTCTTTCCCTCCTCACATGTTCACTCCTCTCACTAGCTTATGAAAGATGACTCACCTGACTTATTTAAATCTTTGTACTTAACTGTTCTGTGTCTTTGCTCCACAGCTTTTGCATTAACCCAGCTTTACTGAGGTATCAAAGAGGACATAAAAGTGAATGACAGCTTGTAACACTAATTTAAATTGATTTAAAGTCATGCACACCCACAATCCCAGAACTGGGGAGGCTGAGACAGGAGGAGCATCATGAGTCTGCATTGTGTAGCAAGATCCTATGCCAAATAAATAAATGAAAGACTAAAAAAATTAAAGTGAATATTATATGTATTCAAATGATCATATACTATAAGGCTATGCTGTAGGAGACAGATTTAATATTTAATTTACCACATTGTACAAAGAAGAATAATTAAAATATAACTGATGTTTCAGGTTCTACAAGCTTGAGTTCTTTTCTTAGAAGGCTGTGGAAAGGAGAAAAAGGTTGACATAAAGTACTGAGATAGCAGAAATAACTGGGGAGTCAGGGTCAATCCCAGTACCGAGAAAAAAAAAAAAAAAGAAAAAGAAAAAAAAAGGGATCACCCACTCGGGGCCCCCTTCCTGTCCCTCTCTCAGACAGGAGCTTTCTTTGCCTTAATAAATACATTCTGCTCATGAAAAAAAAAAAAAAAAAAAAAAAAAAAAGAAAGAAAGAAAGGGCGGCAGAGAGTAACTGGACTTTTGTACTTTAGGTATATTGTTTATATTACTTATTGGTTACTAGCTTATCTTACCTTGACCATGGTCGACACTGGGTGAATCCTTGATAGATTCTTCAAGATAGACTCAATCAGGTCGGCCACACTCAAGCCAATGGCCCAGTTGGTGTACCCTTTCAGCTTGATGACTTCATAGGCACTAAGGATAAAATAAACGTACATGACCACTGAAACCAGATGTCTGAGTTCGCTTCTTGCTCTGCTCTTCTTTCCAGACTGCCAACCTGGGGGCAAATTATTAACATTTCTTGCCACAGGGTTATTTTCTTTGACATTTTATTGATTTTTTTTGTGGAACTGTTTTTTACAGGAGGTTTTATTCTTTTTTTGGTGCCGAAGACTGAACCCAGGGCTTCCAGCTCGCTAGGAAAGCAATCTACTGCTGAGCCAAATCCCCAGCCCCTGGTTATTTTCTTTGAAACAACAGTGTTTTCTATTTTGTAAAATTTTTTAATGAGTGGTGCAATGAACTAAAGTACAAAATTCTTTATATATTTTTTTCTTTGTTCTGTCCTCTCTCTCTCTCTCTCTCTCTTTTGGTACCAGGGATTGAACTCAGGACCTTGCATTGCCAGGAAGGCTCTTAAGCTGCTGAGTTATCTTCCTAGAAAACATTCATCATTTAAAAAAGAATTCAGGGCCAGCCAAATAACTCAGGGGATTATAGTGCCTGCAAACAGGCGCAGGGGCCTGGGGTTTGATCCCTGGGCCTGCTATGCTGGCCCCACCCCCTGAGTGCGCTAGTGACCGAGACGGGGCATGTTGGCATGTACCTATAATCCCAGTTCTTGGGAGGCTGTTAGGTATATAACTGAGGCATGCTATTCAGACTTATGACCTGCTACTTGGGCTTGTATGTCTTTTTTTGTTTTTATACAGATTTTTTTCCTTTTTTTTTAAATGGCCAGCTCAGCCTGCCCTGGGGGTTGGGCTGGTGCAGCACGTAGGGATTGAACTACGGTCACCTAAGCTTGCCTAAGCAGGCACTTTAGACTGCCGAGCCATCTTGCCGGCCCTTTATGCAGTTTTGCACGTGTGCTCTTGGTGCCTCAGTATATATGGACAAGTGCTGTTATATGAGGTGAGTGAGCCCTTGTTTTCTCATTTGTAAAAGAACAGAATTAGGTTAGCTAAAATTCTAGTGATTTTGAAAAAATTCAGTCTTATTGTCAACTCTGTTGCTATTTGCTTTTGCTTTTATTTTTACTCTTCAAAATAAAATAAGAAAAATCTGCTTCTTTATATGTAAGTTGGATTCATAAAAAAAAATCCACCATTTTGTTTTGTTTTGTAAGAAATGGCTGCTCAATTGGTGTTAGAGAAGCTGTATTTGGAAAAGTACGTAAAGGACTGTTTGTTTAGACAAGATATCATGTCTGCATCTTGTCTTTTGAATAACTACTACAAAGACAATATGTGATTTATTAATTGTTATCACTGCCCTAGTAACCTGTTTTGAGACTGTTTCATTGGCATTTTATCTCTATTTCTCATTAAAATGAATAAAAAAGAAAATTTAAAAAAAAATCATTACATTTGAACTAAACGAAACTTCCATATTCAAAAAGAATAGAGTCTTTCTGTAAAAATGCTCTGCAGTAATAACACTTATGGAAGATTTTACCAACAAAAGGGTATAGGGACATCTATAACTGCATGAGGAAAGATAGACAAGCTGAGTTCTTTCTTTCTTTCTTTCTTTCTTTCTTTCTTTCTTTCTTTCTTTCATGTCTTTTTGAGACAGATCTCACTATGCAGTTCAGACTGGCTTTGAGCTCAATTTTGTAGCCCAGGCTGGTCTCAAACTCACATCGATCCTCCTGCCTCAGCCACCCAAGTGCTGGGATTACAAGCGTGAGGTTAATACTTTCAACCATCTGTCTTCCAGTACTTTCTTGGGCAATCATGAGACTCAGAGGTCTATGCTTCTCTTTTCAGATAATTCACCTCAGCAATGCTGGCTGACAGGAGGCCAGGTGAAGCCCTTTCTCACTTATTAACCCTGGGCTAAGCTCTGGTTCCCTTTATAACAGACTTTCTCCACAGAGAAAATATTTACTTTCCCGAGACAGATTGGTGTAACAAGTCTGACCAGTCTACTCAGTCTTGCTTCTTCCAAAGACAACCACACACTGGCTGCAGGAAATTTACCTCAGCAGGCAGCCATGGGAATTGCTAATCTTTCATCTAAGCCAACAGGAAGCCACCTGTCCCAAGTCAAGCTCCCTTCCACTTACCTTTCCACCACCATCTTATGTACCTCCTTCCAGTTCTCGCTGTCGTTGTCTGTGCCCATTTCCGGATTCAGATCCTGGAGGGAAACACCCGCTACATTCACTCCACTCCAGACAGCCACTGCAAGAAAAAAGGAAATTGGAGACAAGCACCCTAGGTATTCCTATTTTGGAAGTCTTAGTGCAGACTTCACTTCTGACACGTCACTGCCTCCTAGTCCCTATCGCCCATGGACAAGTGACTCCGGCTGTCCCGCATTTTGGGGACATTTGCTGGGATGCTTGCCTTCTGGTGGCCACACATCTGACTTTTGTACTTTCATCAGACAGGGTACAAAATAATTTTTGTGTCAAAGTTACACAGAATATAAGTTTTTGTTTTTTTCTTTTTTCCTCCTTCTGCTCTGAAGTTTTAAATTTTTTTCTGCTTGATTTATTTCTATTTTTTTTACTTATTTTTTTCAATTTTATTGTTTAAATTTAACAATGGTTATATTACATATTTTCATCATCAGATCAGTTTAGATTAACACATATAGGTATATAAGATTGATCAAACAATTAAACATTAACCTTTCTAAATCCACATTGCTTTTTTTTTTTTTTTTTTTT
>PVJA010031174.1:0-25160 GCA_004027025.1 Myocastor coypus | reverse complement strand
TAACCTCATCAAAAAGAGGAAAGAAAGGACTCAAATTCAAGCAATAAGGAATGAAAAGGGTGAAATTACTACAGACCCAGCAGAGATACAGAGAATCATAAATAGTTACTTTGAGAATCTCTACTCTCACAGAATTGAAGCCACAGATGAAATGGACAGATTCCTAGAAAGGTACAAATTACCAAAACTGAATCAAGATTTGCATTCATGTGTTATAATCACCACAACTTTAGTAGTTTAAACAATACAGATTTGATACTTCAGAAAACTAAAGCTAACACGGATTTTACCAGGCTAACTCACGGGTTGGGCTGGCGTATTTTCTGAAGGCTCTAGGGGAGAATCAGATACTTGGTCACTCAATCCTGGCCAACTCGAGGTTCTTGCAGTACAGAACAGAGACCTCTATTTCTTTTCTTTCGGCCAATGAGAGCTGTTCCCAGCAGATAGAGGCTACCTATGCTCTTCTTCAAAGCCAGCAAAGAGAGGCTGAGTCCTCCTAATGCACTCTCTTCAACCGTCTTCCTCTCCCGATTAGCCAGGGTCATTTCCCCGTTTCAAGGCCCTCACCCTTGAGAATGCCTGAGCACCCTCTCTGATCACGACATGTACTATATAAACAGGGAAACTGGACAGGTACATTACATCCCTGGGAAGTCAGTGTGCTAGCCTGTGCATGGTGAATATTTTAAGGTATTTAAGTATTTAAAATATAATCTTTCTAAAAAAAAAAAAAAAATCTCGGTGAGACCACGGAGATAGCTCAGCAGTCTAAGCACTTGCCCAGGGAAGCGCAAGGACATGGGTTCGATCCCTGACACTGTATGCTGTGCCAGCCCTGCCCCCAAGCCCCCAGCATGCCTGCATTCCTGTAATCCCAGTGCTAGGAAGGCTGAAACATCAGGATCACTAGGAGTCCGAGGAGTATAGTGAAATCCTGTACCAAATACATAAAAATAAAAATAAAAAAACCTCAGTGAACAGACATTTAAAATGATTTGTAGGGGCCAGGGAGATAACTCAACAGTCTAAGTGCCTGCTTGGCAAGCACAAGGAGATCTGGGTTCAATTCCAGGTACTGTATGCTACACCAGCCCTGTCCCCATGTGCACTGATCCAGCCACTGAAACTGGGCATGGTGGCACACACCTGTAATCCCAGGAGGAGCACTACAAGTCCAAGGTGCCTAGCAAGACCCCATGCCACGTAAAGAGGTAAAATTAGATTAAATAAAATGATTTGTACAGACTGAACACTCTTAAAGAGCAGAGGAATATTTTTACACTTTCATGTTTCAAATATAGATTTTCCTGATGAGGATGTGGAAAAAAAAAAAAAAAAAGGAAAGCCTTCTACGCAGTGGTGGGAATGTAAATTAATACAACCATTATGGAAAACAGTATAGAGGTTCCTCATAAAATTAAAAATAGAACTACTGTATGATCCAGTAATTCCACTGCTGAGTATATATCCAGGAGAGATGAGATCAGTATACTAAAGAGATATGTGCACTCCCATGTCTGTTGCAATGTTACCCACAGTAGCCAAAATATGAAACCCGCTAGTGTCCCTCAGTTGATGATAGCTAAAGGCAATGTAGCCTACCCACACAGGAGGACACCATTTGGGCTTTAAAAGGTAATTTGTTATTCATAACCTGCTGGGTAAACCTGAGTGATATTGAGTGAAATATGCCAGGAAGAGAAAGAAAAAGTGTATTGTCTCCATTCTGGTGGAAATGAAACAAGGAACTTCAGAACTAGGGATATAAAGGAAATGAAAAAAAAAAAAAAAAAAGTGAATTCCAGAGCCAGAGATATACAGGATGTGATCAAAAACTATAAGGATGTTTAACTTTTTAAAATAAAATTCATTGCAGTAAAATACATTACTAAATACCTCCTTTTCTGTCTTTCTTTCTTTTTTTTTATGGCTGGCTCAGCCTGGCCTGGGGATGAGGCTGGCGAAGCATGTGGTGCCACGGATTGAACCTTGGTCCCTGTGGTTGCCTAAGCTTTCCTAAGCAGGTGCTGTAGACCACTGAACCATCTTGTCAGCCCCAACTGTGAATACTTTCCAACACGTTTTTCCTATCACCCTGGCCACGCTCTGAAACCTCTCTTTCCTGTCTTCACTTTCACTAGGTGACTACCTACATTAAAAATGTTCCCCTGTCATGGTCATCTTGACACAGGGAAAGATCCAGCAGCTGCCTGGTACCACAGGTGGTGATGAGGCGGCTGAATGCAACTGTCTCTGGGAGTCTGGCTTCCTTCTGTTAGTAGCACATGATTGCATTCTCAGTGGAGAGCTGGGGCATGTGCCCAGCACACCTTAATCCTTTTCATGCCCCCTGCCATCTCCTCTCCCCTCTGCCCTACTCCTCTTAGCCACTGCCCATTGGCAAAATAGCTCTTCTTTTTCCTATTACCTTTTATTTTCTTTTTATGTGTAGCCTGTTTTTTTTGGTCTTTTTGAGATAGGGTCTCATTATGCAGTTCAGGCTGGCCTTGAGCTCACTTTTGTAGCCCAGGCTGGTCTCGAACTCTCAGCGATCCTCCTGCCTCAGCCTCCCGAGTGCTGGGATTACAGGCATGCACCACCATGCCCGACAGCCTGGGTTTTCATGTAAGCGAAATCAGGCAATATTTCAGATTGTCTGATTAAGTGCCCAAGAGGACTCACTTCTAGTCTCAGGAACACTGGGAGTCCAAGGCAAGCTGTACAGATAAGCTATTAGGCAGAGGGGTTTCAGGTGGGCTATGACTTCCCCAGTGTATAAACACGCTGCAGCTGTTGGTGTCCTCCTCCTCTCCATCTTTTTCCTCCTTCTCTGCCTCCTCTCCTTTACTTCTTCTCCTATCAGATGAGGGGGTTCCACCTGGCCTTAGTTTCTGTTAAAAAAAGATTATTCAATTTATTTCACTTGGCATTATGCTCTCAAAGTGCATCCGCTTTCCTACAAATGTTTCCCCTTTATCCATCTTTGCAGCAGAGTAGTACTCCACTGTGTACAGACACATCTTCTCTATCCATTCATCTGCTAATGGACGTAGAGTCCACTTCCAAGATTCTGCTGTTGAGTTGTGCTGCTGTAAACACAGCCATGCATGTATCACTGTGATACAGTGTTTTTAACTCTTTGGGGGAAGAGACTTAGAAAAGGAACAGCTAGGTCAAACATAATCTCTAGTTTAGCTTTTGAAGACTTCCCATAGTGATTTCCAAAGTGGCTGTCCTAGATGACATTCCCAGCACCAATGCAGAAGGTGCTCTTCCTCCGCAGCCTCGCCAGCATTTGTTCTTATTTGTGTATGATAGTCAGTCTTTCTAGGCGCAAGATCGAATTTAACATTGGCTTTCCTTTACATTTTTTCATGGATAGAGATGCTTAACATTTTTTAATTCATTTTTTGGCCATTTGGGCTTCTTCATTTGAGAGGTGCCTATTTATTTCAGTTGCCTATTTGTTGACTAGATCTTTTGTTTTTGGACAATTTGTTTTCTCCCTTATATTTTTTCAACATTACTACTTTGAGCAGCAGCTGATAAAATTATTTTGCAATTTGTACACTGTCTCTTTATTCTTTTTTTGCTATGCATAGGAAATGTGGTTGTCACAATTTGATATAATTTCATTTGATTCTTGATGTTGTTTCTTGTCCAAGTAGAGTTCTGTTCAGAAAGTTCTCGCATATGCCTGTTATCAAGAGTTTTACATATTTTATTTTTGAGCAGATTAAATGTTTCCATTTTATATTTAGGTCTCTAATCTACTTTAATTTTAGTTTAGTATATGGTATGAGATATGGATCTCAACTCAACCAACTACATGTGTTTAGTTTTTCCAGTGCTACTATCTTTTTCTAGAACCTGAAATTGAGACCCTTAGAAAACAACTTAGTAAAGAGAAAAGAAATAGATCTCCAGAAATGAAGGAAATGCTAACAGAAAAACTAAAAACTATGGAGGAACTGGACAAATTGAGGACAGCACAGAGGAAAGAACAAATTCATCTGTTGCTAACCCTGGTTCCTGGGAAAGAGGAACTATCTCTGAAAATGTAAGGTGAACCGGAAGAGGGATGAGAGCCCTAGTGAGCAACAGTAGACAGGCAGTGCTAGATACCAGGAAAAGCCTACAGTTACCATGAGCCATACAGTGCTGGGTTTTACATGGAAGTGATTCCTTCTCCACTGCAGGCTAAAGTTGGAGAAGAAATTCACGTCAGTATCTGCCATGCTTGGCAGTGCTATCCTCAGAAGCCATCTGGGAAGGACTTTGTTGTTTACTGGGACCCAGAAGTCCCAGAATAACTTCACTTCAGGAGGGTCTCTAGAGCCACCCTATCACAGTGACTGGGTGAGAGGCAGCCGTAAGAGACCGTCACAGAGAAGGGATAGGCTAGTCATAGGCTCCCCAGGACTGAGACAGTGGTGAGCTGAGATTGTGAAGGTCATTCTGGTCTCAGAATGATGAGACCACAGGTTAGTCCTGCGGCTTTCTGAGGGGGCTGCGTCTGAAAATGCTGAAATTGTGTCTAGCAGCCATGGGCCCTCTTGCTCCTGACTTCCACCACAGAGCTCAGCGATCAATTCGTTTTCCCATCTGCCCACATGATCAAGGGAGTCCTGGCCTGGTCAGTTTCCATGCCTGGGGGGGGGGGCGTGCAGAGGGGGCTCTGGAGCAAGAGTAGTGGCTGATGAGCCCACAGACTGTGAAGCTTTCCAAGCAGTGGTGACTTGGGGCACACAGAAGGGCGAACACTTAAAAGCTGCTACAGTGAAGTTAGCCCTAAGACAAAAACCTTATGACTGACTGACTGTGCCCAGCAGGAAAGGTGGAGCAGGACTCAATATTCCCACAGGAAGAAGTGGGTATGGGAACAAAACAGGTTCTATTTCTGACTCACTACTCCTCACTCACATCTGGTAGATTCCAATACCACAGGCCCTGGAAAGAAGCCAGGCATACAAACATTTGGAAGGGTATTTTTTTTATCACTGCTTTTCATGGTGGTGGTGGTATGCATGTGGAGGTGTGTGTGGGGGGAATTCTTTTCCTTTTCACTTTTTTCATTAGGCTTAACGAATTCCACTAACTTTTTTTTTTTTTTTTTTGCAGGGGGGGGGGGGGTGGGACCAGGGTTCAAACTCAGAACCTTACACTTTGCCAGGAAGGCACTTGTGCCACAGAGCTATCTCCCCAGCCCCTAACTTCATTTTTTAATTGAAATTTTAATCTAACTTTTCTCTAATTTTCCTTCTCAGATTTTAATTCTTTCATTTCCCCTTTCTTGCACCATAACATTTTTATCATTACCATTACACTTTATTTTTAGCTGTTCAGTTGACTATTATTGTTGCATTCTACTGTGTTAACAGTGGTATAATTGTTGCTTTTAGTAGGTACTTAGTGTATGTCAATATTTGGTTTGTCTATGTTACACTGGTTTTTATGGTAGTACAGTACTTGACTAATTACTATTGCTGTTTTCTGTTAATGTTAGCATTATGTCCCACTTTTTGTCGTAGTATCATTAGTTTTTCTGTAGTTCATTTTCTTCTCAGTAGTGCTGAGGATCAGGCCTCCAAAAGAAGATTGGACACTAAGAAGACTGTCTAATTATTCTTCTCTTGTTGCTGGGACAAATACCTGACACTCATAATGAAGCAAAGAAAGGTTTATTTAGCTCATGGCTACTGGAGGTTTTGGTCCATACTGGCTCTAAAGCAGAGTGAAACCTGGTAGAGAGCAACCTTTCATGGCAGCAGCAAAGAGCAAGAGGAGTCTAGCGAAGAGTAGCAGCAACAAGGCAACAGAGAGAGCAAGTTTGTCTCTGTCTCTCTCATATTACATTCAGGCTATCCACCCCAGGTGGTTGTAGCGCTCAACACCCATAATCCCAGAAGTACTCAGACCCATAACCCCAGTGGACCATGAGTTAATCACAAACTCTAGAAATAAGTCCACCCCATGACTTGCATGAGACTTTGGGGGGACAACTGGACACAAACCACAACAAAGACCATCAAATATTCCACTGAATAAATTAAAGGTACACAAAGCATAATCAAACCCAAGGACATATCACAAGGAGACAAAATCTAGAGATCTCCATACTAGTAATATTTTCTCTATCCTAACAGATCTCCAATCCAGTGTGTGTGTGTGGGTGGGGGGGAGATAAAAACATGTGGCAGTAAGGCAGTGTGTCCGCTGAAGCTTCTAACTCCCCAAAAAGTGATTTCACAGCTCCTGAAGTAGAGGAACCTATAAACAAAGAAATCAAAAAATCAATGATCAGAATCTTAGAAGGGCCAGTGAGATAGCTCAGCGGAGTAAGCACTTGTTTAGGTAAGTGCAGGTGCCAGGGTTTGATCCGTGGCACTGAATGCCACATTGGCCCCACCCCCAGGCACACTGAATGATGGAGTTCAGGCGTGGTGGTGCTCACCTGTAATCCTAGCACTAGGGAGGCAGAAAACAGGAGGATCACTAAGAATCTGAGCTGTAATGAGACCTTGCCTCCCCCCCAAAAAAAAATCTTAGAAGAGATAAGAAAAAAACATGCAAATAGATGCATACATGTTTAACAAACTCAAAGAGAATTTAAACAGATAAAAGATTTTATTAAAGAAATGGAAAATAAATATGTGAAAAGAATTTCAATATCACTGGTCATTCAAGAAATGCAAAAACAATGCTGAGATACCATCTTACACCAGAAAAGAATGGCTATCATCAAGAAGTCAACCAATAACTAATACGAGAGAGGCTACGGGGGAAAAATGAACCCTTCTCTACTTTTGTGGGAGTATAGGCTGGTACAGCCATTATGGAAATTAGTATGGAAATTCCTCCAAAAGCTAAGATTGGAGGTCCCATTCAAGCCAGCTATTCGTCTCCTAGATATTTTTCCAAAGAATGGAAATTGGGGGCTAGGGATATAGCTCAGTGGAGTAAGTGCTTGCCTCGCAAATGCAAGGTCCTGAGTTCAATCCCTGGTACCACCAATAGTAATAATAATAATGATGAAATCATCATAGTACAGTGCACCCACGTTTATATTTATAGCAGTGCAATTTGTCATAGCTAAATCTTGGAAATAACCCAAATGCTCACCAACTGAGGAATGGAGAAAAAAAGTTATTTTTACACAATGGAGTATTACTCAACTGCAAAAAAGATAAGTGTGTAGCTTTTGTAAATAAATGGATGTAACTAGAGACTACTGGTAACTGAAATAAATCAGACCCCCATGTGAAAACATCATATTGTCTCACTAGTGTAAGAACCTGAAAGAATAAATAAAACCTAAAAGGCACAAGAGGTACAGTGAAAGGGAAAAAATCGGTTCAATGGGAAGGAAAATCTGGGATGAGGAAAAGAGCAAAGAAAGGCAAAATACACATTTATGTGTATGTGTTGGGTAATTTAAGTAATCATACTGCTGATTTCTGCAGGCCTTTTGAAAGGAGCAGTTCATGCTCAAAAGGTTTTCCTTATTTTTTTCTTCTTTTAAATTTCCTATAAATTTTTTGTTGTTTTTTAACCAATTTTGCAGGTTTTATATCAGATAATCTAAACAACTAATTTGAAAATAACAGCATGCAATACAGCAACTATTTCTGAATTCCTATTACTTTGTTTAGTGAAATTTTGTATTGTTTTTAATGCTTTTTTTTTTACTATTTTGTATTCTTTAACAAATAAAAACAACACTTACTATTATGCACATATAATATCCAATACATATCAGCAACTGTCTAAAGTACTATGCAAAGCCAGGGGCAGGGGTACCATGCATGTCATACCACTACATGGGTTGCTGAAGAGGACTACCAAGAGTTCAAGGTCAACCTAAAGTACACAGCGGGACTTTGTCTTCAATAAAACAAAACATTACTAACAGATTTTACCAATTATTTAGCTGTGTAGTCATTACCTGAAAGTTGTAGGAGAGCAAGAACTTACATGTGTTTACTTGAGTAAAACTGTACCATGCAGTGTAGCAGGCATTCTATAAATTGATCAGTATTATGTTTGTGAGGACAGTGAAAACGAAACAATTACACACATACACACTTCTCTAACATTAAGATAAGGGGTTCAGGTAGACAGCTCAGTGGTCTAAGCAGCTGCCTGGCAAGGTCAAGGACCCAGGTCCAATCCCTAGGCCCGCACCATTCTGGCCACTGACACCAGGTGTGGTACTGCATGCCTGTTATCTCAATGCTGGGGACACTGAGACAGGAGGATCTCTATGAGTCCCAGCTGTACAGTGAAACCCTGTGCCCCCCCAAAAAAAAAAAATTTAAGGTTTTTTTTTTTTGTTAAAAGTAAAGATCAGGACAGATGTTCACTGACTAAAAGAAATAAAGTGGATGTCCAGATGACACAATGATTCAGGAAACCGACAGCATTACACTAAAGAGGTAAGAAAGGTTTTAGAAAGGTTCCAATTTATCTTTATAAACTTTTTATTTAAAAAATAAAATTATAAACAAAATACAGAAAAATATTGACACCTGTGATAACAAGGAAATGATTTGAACCTTATGGCAATTTATTATTTTGGGGAACAAAACCATGACTTTTATACAGAAGCTATATTGTGCATAGGAGGAATGTAATATTTAAGATTTATTTGTAATGGGCATTTGACATTAACAAGATAAAAGTATTTCTATGTATACATTCAACATTTTGCAGCATATTTACTTCAAGTTACATTTCCAAACATGTGCCAAACACAATCTAATGCCATCAAAAATCTCTAACATGTTACTAAAATTTTGTTCATTTAGTACGAATTCAATATAATTTTTAAAAAATAATTTTATGTTCCTACAAGATCAATTGCATTTTCACTATTTAAACAAAATTCACTGATGCTTTCTTGCCAACTGAAGGCAAGCCTTTTCTAGACAAATGAAATAACTAACCCAAAAGTGGCAAGTTATGAAATTATATAATAATTTGCCCTCCCTCATCAGAGATACTAAAACTTTCAATGAAAGGATACTAGTCCAAACGAATTATTATTTTGTTTTTACAGTAATCAGGATTTACCAAGTGGCTGTGTTTTAGAACTGGCTACAGCACTTTCTTCTTTCAGTTGTTACCAAAATCCTCATCAAAATAAAATATATTAAAAAGCCCACACAGTAATTTTCTGAAAATTTTTCTCCATTTTCCCCCAATTTCTCAAATCAACTGTTTATTCATTAAGAATCTGTATTTCTTGCTTAGTTTTTCTAAATTACACAAGGCAGCTATCCTAGGTTCCTGATAATCTTCTTGTTGCATTTTAAAATTATGATTTTATTAAAATCAAAATAAATTACAATTAACTTCATCTTTGTTATAGTTAGACATCTATCTTAACTTACTGAAGGCGCAGGAGTCTAGGACCTCTCTGTCTAGACAAAACAAAATGTCAAGCTCAGAAATTCTCATTCCTCGGAGAGATTCCAGACAAATCAAAACTACTCATAAGGTAGCAATTTTGTCTTAATTATCTCAACTTACATCCACTCTTCTTGTTTATAAAGATAATTAATGACAAACCAAGAGAACCGGTGAACTTCACTCCATGGTATCTTTCTGGCTTTCTTCAGGTTGTCACTTCTCCTGCGCACAAGGGCTGGCAGGCAGCAGCAGGCTGCTGAACAGGCACCACTTCCAAGTCAGACTCACGCACGAAAACCACTGCGTCTCCACTTACGTTAATAAGACACTGCGCCTGCAAGAACGACAGACAGGACGGGTCAGTTACACTCAACCCTCCAGCTTCCACTGCACAGGTGGCAGCGGTAGGCAAAAGTGCCCAGGGAGACACAACCTGACAGAAAACAGGAAAAAGGGTAAGAGGACAACTCATAGGAAAAGAAACTCAAGAGTCCAGTTACAGATGCAAAAATATTCAGGCGCAATATCAGAGATACAGAAATTACAATGACCATGAGAAAAAGGTAAAGGTTGGACATTACCTAGAATTAGTTAAGATATGAGGCAACCCACTTAATCTGCCAGAAGAGCCACCACTTTGCCAAACAATGTGACAACATCTCATAAAGCAGAAAGTGTACACACTTTTTGCACCACCAATTCCAGTCTCCTTTATTAGAATATTTATTTCTTAATAAATCTTGGGCCACACTTAGCAACATCAATAGGGTGGTGGGTCATGCCCACAGACTGTGCTCTGTAAAACTATTGTGAGGACAATATGCAATGTGTCAACTTTTAAAATAAGAAAGGGGAAAAGAAAAAAAAAGTAATGTTGATTGAATGTGTGAATGTTTAATTGTTTGATCAATCTTATATACCTATATGTATTAATGTAAACTGATCTGATGATGAAAATATGTAACATAATCATTGTTAAATTTATACAATAAAAAAAATTAAAATTAAAAAAAAATCTTGGGTCACATAAGCAAAAAAGATTAGTATGTGGCATTTCACTGAGGCATGTTTACAACAGAAAAATAGGAAAACAACCACAGTCATCCAGAGACAGGGAAAATAAGTGACTCGAAGCTCTCAGTATAAATAAATCTTGTAAGTGTCACGACAAATGTGAGAAATGATCTCAAGTAAGGGCAAACTCAGGCCATATGCATGAAAACTATAAAGGCACATGCACCAATCTAGCAAGTCTCTTATAAGGAACTTTCATATACACTTATACTTGTGCAAAGTTCCATCTGTGCTTTGTAATACTGTATGTATTAGCATAACATTCCTTAAAAATCTGACCAGTACTATGAACATAATTCAGCTGGGACAAAAAATACTTTTTTCGCCCTCGAATGGAACAACTGCCAAGAAAAATAAATAAATAAACAAGAGAACACGATCAGGCCAGATGTGGTGGTGCATGCCTGTAATCCCTGCACTTGGGAGGCTGAGGTAGGAGAATCTCAAACTATGTGAGTTCGAGACAAACCTGGGCTACAAAAGTGAGCTCAGGGCCAACCTGAACTGCATAGCGATACCCTGTCTCAAAAAGACCCCCCCCAAAAAAAATCAGTCCATACTGTTAGCATTCATGTAAAAATGGGGAAAGCTTAAAACACCTAAATATAACTGTAGTATCTAAATCTCTCTAACATGTTTCATGCTCTGAAATGTTACATCTCTAGAAAGAATAGTAGGCTCACTCCCAGCTCTTGAGGGAAGAAACTAGCTGAGACTACGGACAGGGAGAAACTTTCCTGTTTAATACTTTCTGAATTTTAAATATCCCCCAGGACATTTAACAGGTTTTCTCCCTGCCTGCCCCCGCCACTTGCCTTAGCTGTTAAAAAATTAATCAGAAAGCTATTGTCTAGTTTCACTGTATCACTATTTTTCTTCAATGTGTACTAATGAAGTATAATATACTCTGAATTAAAAATGAACAAATTGTTCAAAAAAAAAGCTAAAATAATAACAGATGAAGCACCATTCGGGAGAAATTGATTCAGACTAATAATTTCAAAATAAAATTCATTCTGAATTCCTATAACGTCTTTTCAAATTTTTTAACATTTTTAATTATTTATTTTTCTTGTTTCAGAACTTTTGTATATTTATTTTTATGGCCGGCTCAGCCTGCCCTGAGGGCAGGGCTGGCGCATGTGGTGCTGGGGATTGAACCGTGGTCCCTGCAGTCGCCCAAGCTTTCCTAAGCAGGTACTTTAGACCACTGAGCCATCCTGCTGGGCCCCTCAAATTTCCTATATACTTATGACAACATCTTACTAGCACTACAAGATAATTTTACCCATGAATAACTGAGAGGATTCAGAAATTTGATGATTTATTTTTGGTTACAATTATGTAACTATAAAGCTCGGAGCAAAATATCTCCTTTTGTATGTACACCCGCGTGTACTCTTAGCCTGCTCAGATGATGAGTAATTAACCTACATTGCAGCTTCCCGCATGCTGTTTCAAAGATATCGATCCCCTCTGCTCTCAGGACACTCCCCAAGGGCAGGAACCTAGGAATACTGACCAACAGCCCTGGCACTCTCATCCCCTTACTGTCTTAAGTCATACAAACAATGTGACTCTTCATGCATGCCACGAGAAGCAGGGCAGGAAGCATGCTTTTCTGATAGCTCATATAACGCATATCGCATTTTAAAGAAACTTTAATAATTTTAAGTACATTATTATCCTAATTCAAAATTGAATAAGGAAAACAACCGAATAAAGAATTTTATTACTAAATTCAATCGTACCCTTGTACTCCCCATTAAATTATATTACTTAATAAAAATCAAGCAGCAGTCTGGCCCTGTTATGAGAGCTGCAGCCCCGGTGTGGCAGTTCAGACTGAACAGCACCATGGTACACAGGAAAGGGGCCTCTGTGCTCTCAGCCCTCACTGTGTTCCAAATGCCTGCCAAGAAAATGGTGACAACGGTAACTCTGGAGCACAAATTCTAGACCTAGGGCTGGCAAGATAGCTCAGTGGACTAAGCACTTGCTTAGGCAAGCACAGGGACTGGGGTTCACTCCCTGGTACCACATGACATGCTGGCCCCGCTCCTGGGGCACACCAAGCCAGTGATGGAGTCTTGGCATGGTGGTGCACGTCTGCAATCCCAGATGCTGGGGAGGCTGAAGACAGCAGCATCACTAGGAGTCTTAACTGCATACTGAGACCCTTTACCGAGAAATAAATAAATAGTAAATTCTAAGCCTAGTTAAGAGTAACTCACCAGAGATGTGAAACAGCATCTGAGTTGTATATCACCATGATTATTTTACGAATTCATTCAGCTATATTTCAAGTATCTAAAATCAAACAGTTTCGGAAAGTAATTTCTGGGAGGGGGGCACAAGGATGAAGGCAGGAGGCTACAGGGCAAATCTCACCTGGTTTTTATTTGGATTCTCCATAAAGACACACTGCTTCATGATGTAGGAGACAACAGCATTCCCTCCTAAGGCGGCAACATGAGCACGCACCATCGCAAACACTTCAGCAATAAAAGCATGGAGAAAACCACTGACACCTCCTTCCTAAGTAATAATGTACAAGATAATCGCATAATATGTGCATAAGAATGGACACCGATTGTCAACGGATATTAAGACATCATAAATAATCTTAAACAGACAATAATTTAAATTTGTCATAGTGAGGATTTACTATATGAATGAACTTTTAATGAACACAAAACTGCACAGCAATTTACTGTCCTTTAAGTTTCTTCAAAAGACGCCAGAATTTTGCACACAAGAAGCTACGTACTACTTACTGCAACTGTTTTGTACATTAAATTCCAATGCCTTATTCAACACATACACAAAACAAGTATTCCGTACATATTTATTAGGGCATAAATCTAGTAGTAGGGAGAATTTTTTCCATGTTCAAAAACAAGGAAAACAGAAATCAAAGGCAAGTCCAAAGCTGAAAAAGCCTTATAAGTGTTTCATGAATTCTGCTGGAGGTTACATAAGAAATGTCCAAGTTTAAAGCAGCAATTAAGGAAAACTTGGGTACACTATTATGAAGTCATTTTGTTACACCAAAATTTTTTACAAATCCAAAGAATAGTCTATGGAGTTTCATAAAGGTATATTTTTTTTTATAAAGACTTCAAAAGTGAGTTCTTTCAGACTGTCACCAACTCCATCATAACTCAAAGCATTTTTTTCTCATACAAATTTCCTACTTATTAAATCAAGAAATTGTGAATGTTTACAGGTTAATTTGATAAAGAAAAACTAAGAAAACAACTCAACAAGCAATGGATGTATGTGATATGCCACCATAACATTATTACTGAAAGTCTTTGTTGAAGGGAGACCTACCATGAAGCAGCAGTATTTTCAGGATGAGAACATAAGTGGTAGAGAAGACATTAGAAACAAAATTCTTAGGGAGGAGCTGCGCAGTGCTACGCATCACAGTCCCAGCTGCCTAGACACCTAGACCCTGTCTCAAACACTCTTTCAGCAGGCTTGTTCTGCAATGTAAGACATAATGTATAGGTTGTTTTTTTCTTGTGTCTGAATTCTTGCCTTAGAAAATATAGTGAGCTGACTATAAGTCTGAACCTTAGCCACATCAAGTAAAATATTACAACCACTGTCATTTAAAAAGAAATTTAAGTTCAATAATATCTAATGTGAGGTAAGAATCTGAAGCATATCCTCACTGTTGGAAAGAATGAAAATTAGCAACGACATTCCCTCGAGACAAAAACGACAGAAAGATAAAATTATACAAAACACACACACACACACACAAACACAAATTTATTTGGTTGTTATAGGGTCTCACTATGCAGCTCAGATTCAAAGTGATTCTCCTGTTTTCAGCTTCCCCAGCACTGGGATTATAGGTGTGTGCCACCACACTTGGACTCTGGACTCAGCACACCCTGGGAGCAGGGTGGGTGTGGCATGTGATGCAGGGGATGAACCTCTGTCCCTGTGACTGCCCCTAAGCTTGCCTAAGCAGGTGCTTTAGTCCACTGAGCTATCTTGCCAGCCCTACACAAACATATTAACTACTTAGAAAACTAAGCTTTTCTTTCAGGGCTGCTTTAAACTTCTGATCAACTAGAGACAATTTTATTTGTGTTACTATACATAAAGACCTAGAATTTCTTCTCTCTTTCTCTTTCTTTCTTTCTTTTTTTCTTTCTTTCTTTCTTTCTTTCTTTCTTTCTTTCTTTCTTTCTTTCTTTCTTTCTTTCTTTCAGCTTAAAGGTTTTATTGTTATGAATCACAGCTGGTGAATATATGCTTTCACCTGAAGAGCTATGTGGCAACTAGGGCTTAGAACACTGCTCCATAGCTGCTCCCCGGAAGGGGATGGCATGGTAAGAATCCACCAGGTCTGAGACCAGGATGGAGAGGGCGCAGGGCCAGGCAGCCTCAGCCAGAGCTACCCCAGCAGCTGCATGTGTACAGTTGATGACGCAATCCATTTCCAACTTGCTTTCAGGAACCTAGCCAATGCAGTCTGTCCCCAAATTGGTGTCCAGACTATGAATGCACTGCAGGCAGCACAAGTTCTAATACCCTTACTTTTTCCACTTTGCAATTCAGACTGTGTCTGTGTAGCCTTTTTAAATACAGTATTCAGAGAATGTCCTGTTTATGGCTTTCCGCTTGTGGAAGAGGTCAAAGACAGCAGGGTTTCTGCTGGTGGGTTCTGAAGACAGGCCACAGAGATGCCCTTTCCTATTTCCCTCAGGAGGTTCTGGTTCAGTTTCTCTCATCTTTTGATCCCATTCATCAAGTGCTGGCTCAGTCAACTCCAAGCCATCTGGGGGAACTTTCCAGCTTCTTTCGCGTTTGGGCACTTCATTTTCCCTTACAAGATAATTTACTGAGATCTTACGATCTCTTTCGAAGAGTGAACTATGAAGTAGATTTTTGGTCTCTGCAGTTAGGCTTTGACTTTTGTCTCACTCTACCAAATAATCTGACTTTGGAGAGATCACTTCCCTCTCTGGTCCTCCTTGTCATTGGAAGCCTAGGCTATAGGGCCACTAGAATTTCTAATAAATTTGCTTAAACTTAACACAATTCTATGGTCACACTACTCCCTTTATGAAATCCAGTAAGTCTGGCATAAAATCAAGTCAGACAGATTATTACAATGCAAATAAAATATAAATATACATTTGTTAGAGGAAAATTATTTGATATTTGGTTATATTACTAAACCTTCAATCAGAGAAAGTGATTTTAAAAAAATAACCTTTATAACATTACCTCACGAAGAGAAGTGGTTTCTCGAATAAAAAACATGTTAATGATCCCAAGATATTTAGTTATTTTTGCTCCCGGAATGAAAGAAAGAGGAGTCATCTTAACAACCCCAACTGTAGAATTTGTACAAGGTGGAGCAGAGCGATTTCGGAAATTTCCTTCACCCATTGGATTTGTTTTTTCAACTGTCACAGCTAAAATTGAAGAAGAGAACATATTAAAAACTGACATGGGTAAAGAGATTATTGCCTAAGGTTTCCGAAATAAGTGGTGACAACATTCAGCTTTCTGTGAGGCTAAGCCATGTCATGAAAGAAAAGAAATTATCATGCACTGCATGCAATTAAAAGACAGGGAAAGAAAAATGTATGAGAAAATGCTGGAATGGAAGTCTTTGGAAGAAAAATGGCATTCCTGCAAAAGAAAATGTTGATGCAGTGTAGCTAACACATACAATGATTGGTTACAAAGTGAAGAAAAAGAAAAAGCGCACAGCATTAAAATTATCTGCTGTAGAAACAAATTATTACAGAGAGTGTGAAAGTTGTTATCTTTCCCAGTACAGTTCTTTCCATCTTTTTCACATGGCTTCTTCATTGTCCACTTGCAGATAAACCTAACTTGTAGTTAGCTAGCTGTGAACTAGTTCCTTTCCAAACCATGTTGACTAATCAAACTCATAATTTTACTAAGGATTTTGGCAGTCAAAAGTTGTTTAAAAATTAGAAAATAAAATAGCTATCACTTAGTAATGCTATATGCCAGACATGATGACGTATATTTTCCTCAAACAATCTAGCAGCATAGGTTATCACTGTCCCCTTTTCACTTATGAGAAAACTGAAGATCAGAGAAGTTAAAAAGCTCATTCAAGATCATGTAGCTCTTAATCTGAAACTTCTAGTTTCCAAACTTGATCTCAATGGCCCCACATCCTATGCTTCTTTCTCTTAAATGAAGTTAATCCCTTTCTTTTATGTAGTGTAAACTTCCACTGAAATAGTTACTTCAAAACATGTGGGCTACACCTAACATGAAAGGAATCACCCTGGGTCTACCAGATAAATGAGTTCACTACTTTCTCCTCTGAATTACTTTATTCTTTCAACCCTCTGGATATCACACTTAGTTATAATAGATGCCATTTGCTGAATGGTATGTTGGGTCCCAGATAAGTGTCTCTATGGAAAAAAAGCAGGTGATTCCCTTCCATCTAAAGTAAATACATATCTCCTTGTATAAAGTTTTAAAACACAGATCTGCAGTTAAAATTAACAAGCTGGAATACCTTTATGCAGTTCTGCCCTAATCGTTCTAATGACCGCTAAAATCTGCAGCTTTCACACTCCAATACACGATTGATCAGCAATGTTATTACTAGGCAGTAAGGTCTAGCCTTCACCACTGGAAAATCAGGGATATGCTTCTTAGATCATCATAATGTGGTAGAAAGAGCCGCCTACTTGTCTTAATTGATCCGCGCCTTATGGTCTGAGCTTTCAGTTTAATGAGCTCTATCCAGCTGCTGCATCTGTCTGCAAAGGAACTGTAATCAACTGACGTTGCTGAAAACACAGACAAAAAATAAAACAACAACAAAAAAAAACAAAGAAGAAATATGGATGACGTCTCTTACTCGTCATTACACTCCTTCCAATGATGTAATTTAGCTGTAACTTAAAAAAAGAACGGTCCTTTTCAAGTGAGATGAGAGCAGTGGTAAAGAGTCAAGCCTTAGACACTGATTTGTCCACAACCACATTCAGTGAGCTCGCCGTGTGCTTTCTGGTGACATCAGTCACAGCTGTGTGGCCTCTCAGGGAGAACGTTAAGTGGCATCTAACGTAGATACCGATGAGAGCACCTCATGCTGTGCCTTAACTTTATTCCTAGCCTTTAATGTATAATAATGCGGTTGTCTATATTTTAAGGCCTGAATTTACAATGCAAACACTGTGAATAATCTTTTACCCTAACTTTAACTTTAAAAATAACCTGAATGAGAATCACTCAAAAGAATATTTTAAAGTACTAACTAGTTGATGTATCTATTATTAAACTACCTTCTCTCCACCAGCAGCAAAAAGCCAGAGGGTCATTTCCATCAGTGCTGGGTCTGACTTGTAGCAACAAGGCTCTGACAACACTGCTGAGAGGCAGGCGTGAGCCGAACAAATGCTGCTGTTATAATAGTAACTTTCACACTGCTGTGCTAAAAATTAAATGAGTAAAAGCAATATTAATTAAAATTTCATTTTTTAGAAAGTAGTAAAGTATTAAAAGGCTAAAAAATTTATGTATTCAAATGAATTTTTAAAAATGAGTTCTAACTACAATAAAGCAACGTTATGGTGTTTATTTCATTGTCTAGTGTATCTCTTCGATGCGTACAATTTTAGGCATCACCAAACTAGAATTTCACACCTTTGGTGACTACTTGCTTAATGAGACAAACTCACCTCTCTGTGCAGCTGGTATACCTGAGTTAGAACTTGCACTCTCCAGGTGTTCTAATAAGACAATATGAACAACATTAGCTTGGATGCTAAGTACAAGCCAGTATCTCTTCTCTGTCAATACCTTCTATAAGCCAGGAGACTATTAATACAGCATTAGGGGTTCATATAAAAGCAAACCAAATAGAAACATTTAAGTTTAAAATGCAGTTTCTACTGACAAATGAAAACTAGCTCAGTTAATAAATACCATGCCAGCAATGACTGCTTGCTCACTATAACATGAGTTTCAGAAACTTCAGTCATGAGAAAATACAAATATGTAGTAACGAAGATGAGCAGAATGACAGCACACTGTGAGATGAGACAGAAATATGGCTGTGGTGGGATGAATACCTGAAATTAAACAGGGAAGGGAAGTGTTGCAGGAGCCAGTGAGACTGAAGACTACACAAATTAAGTGCTTCACAGAGCCTACACTACAGCCCTAATCCTGCTCACTAGCCTCTTCTTGTTAACTTAACTACCAACAGCTCCCTCTGGTGGTAGTAAAACATTATAGACATAATGAGTGACACCAATCCCAAGTCAGAATCACATATTCCAGATGCCTCAAGAAAGGACCACCCAAGATTTTTCCTGATATTTTGTTTATTACAAATATTTCAGGTATTATGAAAAATTAACATTAAAAAATTTACAATTTATTCTTAATGTTCATGCTTTATTCGCACTAGATGTTTGTTTTTGGGTGTTTTTTTTACTAAGAATTTTACAAAGGAAAGAATAGTGTCAATTTAGAAAAAAAACTGAAAATCACTGAGAACAATTTGGGCCAGCCAGCGTTTCACTTTGTTTTACAAATTCTAAGTACAACCATATATATATTGTATTTAGTACAGGGCCTACAGTGTCTCACTACACAGATCGATCTCCTAGTGATCCTCCTGTTTTCACCCTCCTAAGTGCTGGGATTACAGGTGTGCACCACCACATCCAGTCTCAGTCTCAGTTGTAGTTTCAAGGTGCCCTGGACGCAGTGCAGGCATGCCAGGCAGGAGATCGAGGCCCTGGAGCCCTCAGGCACTTTAGTCACTGAGCTATCTGGCAAGCCCTAGGAAATACATTTTACATCTCTGTTCAATGTGTTAATGTTCTGAAAATATTTTAATCACTAAAACTAAAATAAAAATATGATTTGTACAGGATGTTTCTTCTGTTTGGAAGGAGCCCTTCTTCATCCCCGCCATTTTTCTAAAGCAAATAACCACTAGTTAATACCAGAGCATGGATAGAAATTGATGGTTCTCTAAGGGCACTAGGGTGCAGGCCTGCCCAGACTTCATCTTCCTAATTCAGGATCTTGAAGTCCAGAAGATGTCCAGAATGTATCCGACAGTCCTGGGCTTCCCAGATTTCTAGGGGAGCTCAGGAATGGCCTGCCCCTCTTGGACCTCTGAGCTTACCTAGAGAGCTGCAGGGCTCTCTGGCTGTCTCGGACAGCAGTGCTGGGATTAGGAATTCTACGAAAGTTTTTGATGCAAAGTAGAGGGGAATGGCCAAAGTAATTCTGAACATCACCAAAGTGAAATTCTCTTCTGTAACTTGGTATTATTTGGGTGAGCCAGAACTCCCTTTAGAAGTGATCTAAGGACAAACTCACAAAGAAAGCACTTATGAATGTGTACCATTTGCTTCCATTTCCAAGCCAAACCACATGTGAAAAAGTAACTATTGATCTGAAAAGTATATTCTAAAATAAAGGATGAGGGGCTAAAGAGATAGCTCTGTGGCATAAGCACCTGCCTGGCAAGTGAAAGGTTGTGAGTTCAAACCCTGGTCCCACCAAAATAAATGAATGAATGAATGAATGAATGAATGAGGAGAATATTATTTTGTAAACACAAATAAGCTATATCACAGTAGTTTTCTTTTGGCAAAAATGAAGGGAAAAAGGGAGTTTTGTTTTGGTCTAGATGATTTTTACAGTATTTGAACTTTTCACTACATACAATTATTATTCTCTCTCCCCAAATTTATAAAGAGTGGGGAAGAAAGGAGAAGAGAGAGGTGTTTAATTCCTGCCCTCAAATATAAAGGCATTCAAATTAACCTCAAAACCAACAGTTTTAAGTTGAGGACATTCTTCAGAGGAAGGCTGACAGAGGCCTTCTAACCTCACCTAAGGTGAACCCGGTTACCTACAGACACACTTGCTGTGATTTTAGTTTCTCTCTTACAGAAAAGGCCCAAGAACGAACACAGACTGGCTTACACATCTTAAGTCACTAATGCCTCAGTCCCTCCGCTCACTTTCACTATAGTTTGGCTTCCAAAGTAATACGGTTTTCAAGAGAAGGTACCACAGATAAAGCAGGCTGGCTCACTGACAAATTGGTGGTTGATAATCAAAGACAACAGATGCCATCATTTAGGGGTGGCAATCTCATTAAGTCACTGCGGCTTTGTTGAGGATTTAAATGCTCTATGTGGAAGAGTCTGAAACAAACCCTTCTTACATTAGATACACATTCAAGTCCTAAAGACAGTCTCAAGATACATATCAATCTATTCTTAAAAGTTCCTTTCCCATCTAATACAAGGCAAAGCTATTTCGTGCATGTTAAGAAATCCATCATTAAGTGATAGCTCTATGATTCTTAACTAAACAGCCCTAGGAACTTACCAAATAGGATTACAGACAGCCTTATTATTCTTGCACTAGTATTCCAGCAATATTTAACAATCTCTATGCCCAGAAGTGCAAGGAGAGAAACTAATCCAGATCAAAAGCAGCAGAATGGAAATCAGCATATTGATGAGAAAAGAAAAGAACGTGGCAAGGATTCTGCCTCCCTCAGTCACATATTCCAAGCTTCTGAAGCTTGAGACTCCTGCACTCTTCTGAATAATCTGGCATAGCCACTGACAAAGGTATCAGTTATTTGAAAATCATTCTATGGCTTGAATATTTATTTCCTCTAAAATGTACACTGAAATTTAACTGCTATTGTGACAGAATTAAAAAGTGTGACCTTTAAGAGGTAAATTGGCCCTGAGGGCTCCTATTACAAAATTTTTTAAAAAGTTTGAAAGGGGCAAGGATTAGTTTAATCCTCAGTACTGAAAGGAAAAAAAGATGAGGTGGCAAGTTGGATCCCTAATTACTCTTCGTTTTTACCATTCCTCCATGCTATGCTGTAGTAGGGCCTTGGCCCAACCCTGGCACCTTGACATCGGGCTTCCTAGCCTCCAGACCACAAGATAATACACTGTGTGCTTCATATACTGGACTAAGAGTGCTGTGATCAAGTTTTGTACTGATCACTAATTTTTCTGACTTTTTATTTATTCTATATCAACAGAATCTACAGACACTTCTTACTCTGAACAATTAAAAAATGTGAGATAATCTCTTTAAAATTAGTGAGACTAGCTGGGCATGGTGGCACACGCCTGTAATCCCAGCACTTGGGAGGCTGAGGCAGGAGGATCTGTGTGAGTTCGAGACCAGCCTGGGCTACAAAAGTGAGCTCAAGGCCAGCCTCAACTGCATAGCGAGACCGTCTCAAAAAGACAAATAAATAAATAAATAAATAAATAAATAAATAAATAAATAAATAAATAAATAAAATTAGTGATACCGAAAAAGTTCCTCCAAATAGTCTCTGGAAGATTAAAATATAGACAAGCTGGAGTTTAGATTTTATGTTTTATGTCCTATTTAAATATTTTTAGTTTTAAGTTAATGTGACAAAACTTGGGTTTTATGTTACTTCAGTTATTTCTGCCAATATACACTATATTGATTGGCTGCCAGAAACTATAATATCTGGCTTAATGACCATATTACAAATGATGTATCTGGTCATTTGGTATAAATCTGCCCCTTATCATAATTAAATATTTATGATGGATAATGGAATTGCTATATTGTAAAATTTTTTTATAAATATATTTTTTTATTTTATTATTTTTTTTCTTGCTTCAGAACTTTTGTTTGTTTATTTATTTATTTTTATGGCCGGCCCAGCTTGCCCTGAGGGCATAGCTGGCGCAGCATGTGGTGCCGGGGATGGAACCGCGGTTCCTGCAGCTGCCCAGGATTTCCTAAGCAGGCGCTTTAGACCATTGAGCCATCCCACCGGGCCCTCGTAAATTATTAAGGTACAGAGGAAGATGGAAACAGTTTCCACTTGGGTGGCTAGCTCACAAAGAGAAAACTCCCTAGCAACACACAGGAAATCCAACTGTTAAAGGACAATGACAATTAACTTTTCCAGTTGGGTCATGCAAGTTTTCAACTGAAACTATTCAACACTCTCAGGCACTGGGCCGCTCAGCTTTACTCCCTCCCACATGGCCCAGCTCCCATCTCTAGGGAGCCACTCTTCTCTTACTCCTGCTCTTCGGGGTTCTCCTCTAAATACCCCAGGCCATCATTTGCTACTCCCTCTGCCTCCTCACATCAAGCTGCCCTGCCGAAGACAGAGCAGCCCTATCTCCCCATCTTGCCCTCACCCTTTTTCCTCCCTTCCTTCTCAATTGTGAGCTGAGATTCTGCCTAACTTTCCTCTCCAGTTTTTACTTCCCTCATTCTTTACCCCTTTCAATATCTCTCTTCTTTCAAGGCCTGCCACTGATTTTTCTGGGCATCTAAAACCACAGTGAACCTTAGTAGATTTTTATTATTGCTACCATTTGGTCACAATGACAAGATAAATAGCTCTTCTAAAAAAAAAAAAAAAAACAAAAGCAGATATAAAATGTGAAAACAGAAGTATTTTTACTTGGTTATGATAATAATGAATTATATGTAGTTAAGAATTCAGAATTATTAACAGGAAAAGCTAAGTTTTGCATTATTGTAGGTTTATATTTCTAATTGATACTTTAAAGTAATGTTAATTCACTAAATTGAAAGTTATAAACTATCTTAAAATCATATTTTGTTTAACAGAAGGAAAAAGTTAACTTTTACAGTATACAATATGCAAGCTTCCACTGACTAGTGCTTGCTTTTACTCCTCCCAGGTGACTCAGGAGCTGCCATTAAGGGTCTTCCTGCCACCCTACCGCTAATGCCACTGCACCGGAGCAAGTCAGCCAGCATAAAACAAAAGGAAAGCACAAAACCTACGGAGTAAAAAAATTCTCTATAATTTTATTCACCAGCATACAAAATTTTTCCTAATTCTTTTTTTTCTTTTTTTGATACAGGGTCTTGCTACGCAGTTCAGATTCGTACTGATCCTCTTGTATCAGCCTCCCTTATCCATGCCTATTTTGGGACCAGCACACTATGCCCAGGGTTCCGAGATACCAGGGATCAAGCTCTGGACCCTGCACTTCCCAGGCAGGCACTTCTGCTGCCGAGCTATCTCTGCAGCCCTTAAGATTTCTTTTCTTTCTTTCTTTTTTTTTGCGGGGGGGGGGGGGGTGAGGGGGGGATGAACTGGGGATTGAACTCAGGTCCTTGCACTTGCCAGGCAAGCACTTATTTTACTGAACTATTATCTCTCCAGCACCCCAGCCCTTAAAATTTTTTAAAGCTTTAAAAAATTTACTTTAAAAAGATTTTTCAAAAGTACTTTGAGCCTACCTGATAGCTCAGGAGACTAAGGCACCACTTAGGCAGAGTACAGCGGCCAGGGTTTGATTCCCAGCATGCTGTGCCGACCCTGTCCCCTGGGCGCGCTGAGACTGCTATTGAGACTGTGTGGTGGCAGTGCCTGTAATCCCAGCTCTTGAGAGGCTGACAACAGGAGAATCGCTTTAAGTCTGATCTACATGGTGAAACCGTGGAGACCCTGTCCTAAGTACAAATAAATAAATAACCAACCAATATTTTAATGAAACTATTATTCTGTCTATAGTACAAAGTACCTAATAAGCTTTGACTTTTAAATTTCATGCATGGTTTAAGAGATTAAACCCAGAGCCTCTTGTATAATCTATGGAACTATTTTTTCTTTACCTATTTACTCTTTTCATATTTTTAGTGTATTTACTGTCTGTTTTTAAAAGGATTTTGAAAACTTCAGAGAAAAACATGTGGATATTAATGATGAAGAAGAAAATCATGAAACTGACCTAATGCTTTGCTGCTGACATGGCTTTCCTTATAACACAGCACAGGTAAGCACAGACGATGTATGTTGACACTAAGCCAGCTGTGTTTCTCATAGCAGCTGTCAGGCAACTTTGATGATCTCAAATGATAATATCTTTTAAGAAATTACTAAAGCTCAGCACCTTTTCATATTTCAAATAAAAAATCTAAATAATTAGCAAGGTAATACCAAATCAACCGTAAATTTAAGACATACTATTTTGTTATTTGACAAACAAAACTAATATAATAAATGATGTATGGAAAAAGTTGAACATGGAGGGACAATTCAGGCCCAGGCTGCCTCCACACAGAGCACTTAAGTATTTTCTCATGACATTTATTTTCAGTAACATAAAAAGATAATAAAAGCTTTATCTACAAGGGAAAGATGCAATCATTAGTTATCTGACTATACTTAGCTCTTGAAACTATTCTCCCTGTCAAAATAAAAGGAAATATATTTTATAAATCTTCCATTTGTGATAAGAACATGAAATATCACATATAAACTAGAACTCAGTTACTGGATTTAAAAAACAAAAAGCAATCAGCTTAGCTAGCCAATAAACAAAACTATAAAAACTATACATTTACTAACATCAATATTGACCTTTAAGCCTCCTGTAGCTGCATATAAGAAAACAAAGACTTCTGAGCATTTACTCTTATCACTCTTATCTTTCTCACTCCTGTTTCTCTAACTTGCTAAGCTTGAATCTTACAGATGTTTTGTTTTTTTTTGGTGGGACTGAGGTTCAAACTCACGACCTTGCACTTGCCAGGCAGGCACTTGTGCCACGGAGCTATCTCCCCAGCCCCTCTTACAGATGTTAAATGAACACTTTCTGTCA
>PVJA010031173.1:6330-25251 GCA_004027025.1 Myocastor coypus | reverse complement strand
AAAAAAAAAAAAAAAAAAAGGAAAAGAATATACTTCTCTTTGGACTAAAAGGTAGCAGGTACATATACAGTCAAATGTTCTGCAATTGCAGTGTGCCACCAGTGAAGCTTGTGATGTTGGAGGCTATTGAATCTAAGCCTCCTAAAGCTCGTCTCACCAATCTAGCTCTGTGTTTCATGCATTGTAATTAAGCATTTTTTTTTTCCTGCTGGGTGGTCAAAGGCAAGTTGAAGCAAGACCTGTATAACAAAACATTCTTTTTTTTTTTTTTTTTTTTTTTTTTTTTTTTTTGTATCTTCCAGGGTCAAATCCCCTCAGGATTAAGTTTGGGACCATAGGCAGTACTTTGTAGAACTGTTGTTAGTGTCAGCCTTCGGGACGACTCACGGCCATTGCTTGGCCATTTTGCTTTCTGTGAAAGCCTTTTTTATTTTTATTTTTTCTTGTTTCAGAACTTTTGTTCATTTGTTTATTTATTTTTATGGCTGGCTCAGCCTGCCCTGAGGGCAGGGCTGGCACAGTATGTGGTGCCCGGGATCGAACTGTGGTCCCTAAAGCCGCCCAAGCTTTCCTAAGCAGGCACTTTAGACCCCTGAGCCATCCTGCCGGGCAAGGGGACTATATCTAACACCCATACCCCATCAGTGGGCAACAAAACTATCAGACTCATATTCACAGGTTATGTTCTAGAATTATCCCAGTACCAGGTAGAAAACTGTGTTCTAGAGTGACAGACTAGTGCTTTGGCTCACATCACTACTATCTGTGTGTCTCTGAGATTTTGCAGGCCTGAAAGTTGTGATACTCAGGTATAGTACAGCTTAGTATCAACCCAGGTGGCCAACTATCTGTCTTCACTGAACTATGCTGACCTCAGGCAATATAATGTGATAGAAGACCCCATTCATTGCAGCATGAGGGGGAAAAGGATAGGGCAGTGTACTAATTTGTCTGGAAGTTAGAGCTCAGTCAGTGAAAGTTAGCACTGGAAAGACTTGAATAGTCTCAACCCCAGATCTATCCAAATACAAAGCCTTTGGAACAACTCTAGTACCAGGAGAAGACATGTATTCCCAGTATGTCAGACTTCTGACTCAGGTAGAAACTTGAGTCTTGTTATCACAGTCTTAGGTCACAAGTCCACTGCAGCAATAGGCAGCTCATAAAAGAGTAGGCTATGGTTCTAATCTAGTGCTGTGCTGGACTTAACTGGATATGCATTCAGGCTGTGGCATGGATTGGTGGCCACAGTTATGACTTAGAAGTTTGGTCCTTTCACAAGGCTTTGACTCATAGCCATTGGTAGTCCTACAGTGTGCAACCACAGAGCAGCAAATTTAGATAAGACGTTCAGGCCTCCTGTACCTCCAGGAAGAGGCTTGTGGGAATAGTCTATTCTTTCTGAATACTCTTCTGTTTGTTTCCAAACAATGTGACAGTGTTTGGAGCACACCTGGGCTTAGATTGTTCTCTAGTACTGAGAAAGTGAAATCGGATCAGATTTCTGGCAAATCTGAATTTGGGGTCTTCTAAGTGCTGAAATAATGAAAGTGACTATAGACTTAGAGAAAATAAGCAATCAGCTTAGAATTTTGAAAAAAGACAAGCAGCAGTGAAGCCAGATCAGAAATACATTCATACCTCAATAACCAATTGCTTTAAAACACGTTGATACAAAAATTTTATCCTAGACTGAAAGTGAACACATGCAATAAGATATACTACGAAAGTGAAACCCAAAAATACAAGAGCAACCATGCTAATATCAGATAACTTTGACTTTAAGCCAAACGCAGCAAAAATTTAAAAAAACATTTTTCAATAATGATAAAGCACTCAATCCTCAGTGTATACACTGCCAATACCTGACCTCCAGAAATGGAGAGGCCATACAAACAGCAAATCAACAAACACACAATGAGCCTCATTTATACCCTAGGTCAAGAGAACAAAATAGACAACTGTCTTACCCAAAGCTGAAAAATAAACATTCCTTTCATCAGTTTAAGGAACAGTGTCCAGGACAGATTATATGATAAGCCACACAACAAGCTTAAACAAAATTCTTTTTTTTTTTTTTTTGTACTTTAGGGAAGGGTTTACAGTGTACTCAGGCTCTCACTACTACTAGATCAGACTCACAGTGATCCACTTATTTACAGCCTCCCAAGAGTTGGGGTTACAGGCAAGTACCACCATGCCCAAGCTCAATTGCTGTCCCAGCATTCTCCGGGGGCAGGGCTGGCATGGCAACAAACTTTTCTTAAAAAATTGAAATTACATTAAATGTCTTTTCTGACTATAATTCAATAAAGCCAGAAACAAATAACACCTTTAAATCAAAAGGAACTTGACAGTAAAAGTCAAAGGATGGAAAACAATTATCTATGCCACAGGAAAGGAGATAATAGCAGGACTAATTGTTCTGGTTACTGAAAATATCAACTTCAAATAAAAAAATCATTCACAGAGATAGAGAAGGTCACTGCATACTTGTTAATGGAAAAACCACAAAAGGAAGAGATAACAACTATAAATATCTATGAACCTGATGTAGGAACACCTACCTACATAACACAAATTTTAACAGATATGGAAGATCAAATGAGCAATAATACAATTGTAATGGGGAGAAATTAGCAAAGAACAGAACAAAACCCATTTTGTGAAGAAATCAACTTGGCAGATATTTACAGAGTGTTTCATCCAGCAAAAACAGAATAAACATTCTCCTCAGCTACACATGGGACATTCTCCAAAATAGACCATATACTAACACACAGAGCATTCTTAAGTAAATGCAAAGGAATTAAAATTATCCATGCTTGCTGACAACAGTGCAGTGAAATTGGAAATTATTCACAAAAGAAACTACAAAATGCCATAAACACATGGAAATTAAATAACCACCTCCAAAACAACCAGTAGGTCTCAGGCGAAATTAAAGAAGAAATTAAAAAAATATTTACAATCAGATGAAAATGCAGATACCAGTTACTGAAGCCTGTGGGATACAGTGAAAGCTGTGTTAAGAAGAAAACTTACAGTAGTAAGTCAAGCATTAGGCAAACAGAAAAAGTCCAAATTATTATCCTGTACCTCAAACTCCTAAAAAAATAAGAGCAAGTCAAGGCCAAAGCCTGAAGAAGATAGGAAATTATAAAGATTAGAGCAGAAATTAATGCAATGGAGACAACAAAAACAATACAAAGAATAAATGTATCAAAGACTTGGTTCTCTGAAACAAAAAATAAAATTTGTAAACTCCTAGCTAACCTAATTTAAAAAAATTCATGCAATAAGGAATGCAAAGGGTGAAATCTCTACAAACGCTAGAGAAATCTAGAAGATTATCAATACTTACTTCCAAAATCTTTACTCTCACAGGGTGGAAAATATAGAGGAAATTCATAGTTTCCTGGATACATATAAAATGCCAAAGTTGAGCCTGGCGTGGCGGAGCATGCCTATAATCCCAGCACTCAGGAGGCTGAGGCAGGAGGATTGGTGCGAGTTCGAGACCAGCCGAGGCTATAAAAGTGAGCTCAAGGCCAGCCTGAACTGCATAGCAAGACCCTGTCTCAAAAAGACAATAAATAAATAAATAAATAAATAAATAAATAAATAAATAAATAAAATGCCAAAGCTGAGTCAAGAAGATACACAAACTCTGAGTAACCTAATAAGGAAAGCAAAATTGAAATGTAATAAGAAACCTACCAACAAAGATAAGCTCGGGTCCCAATGGACTCACAGCAGAATTCTCCATGAAATTTAGAGAAGATTTAATGCCAACTTTTCTCAAATTCTTCAATGAAATTGAAAGGGAAACAGTTCTCCCAAATTCAGTCTGGAAGCCAGAAATTATAATATACAGCTACTATAATAAAATTAGCATGACACTAGCATAGAGACAGACTCAAGGATCAATGGAATAGATTCAAAGATACAGACACAACTGCAAACACACTAAGCTATCTTATCTTTAATAAAGGGCCAAACATGTTCATTGGAAGAAAGATAGCCTTTTTAAATATAATGGTGCAGGAAATACTGGTTTTCCATAGGCTAAAGGCTAAAATTAGACTTATGTCTATCACCATGCACTTAACTACAGTCAACATGGATCAATGATTTAAATATTAAAATAAAAACATTAAATCTTCTCAAGAAAAGTGTAGGTAGAAATCTTACAGACATAGGGATAGGTGGAGTTTTCATAAACAAAACCAAACTGCATGAGAAGTACTGCAAAAAAATCACCAACTGGGATTTTATCTTTTTGACAATTTTTTTTTTCTTTTTAAATGAAACTCCAACACAGTAAAAAGAAAACCCAATAACTGGGAAAAAAAATTGTAGCCAACTGTCGAAAAATAAATCAGACCCACATGTGTAAGCATCGCATTGTCTCCTTAGTGTGAGAACATGGGAAAGAGAAAATGAAGAGCACAATAGACACTGACACAGGAAATGATCTTATCCACAAGGAGTTATTGAGTTGAGGAGAAGGACAGGAGAGGGGGTTGGAGAAAGAGTTATACCTATACATGTAAACAGAATCATTTGTTTACTGTGGATTTCTGCTGGTCTATCAAAAGAAGCAGTTAATCCTTTTTTCTCCTTTTTTCAATAGTTGGTACTTTTCTTAGTTCTTATACATTTCTTTTTCTTTCTTCCAATTTTGCATGCATATATCTGGTAATATGAATAACTTTAGTTACACAACAACAAGTACTGTGAAATTCATATTACTTTGTTAAGTGAAATTCTGTATCTCTTATAATTTTTCTGGTATTATTATTATTATTATTATTATTATTATTATTATTGCCAGCTCAGCCTGCCCTGGGGGTGGGGATGATGCAGTATGTGCTGATGGAGATCAAACTACACTCTGTGGTTGCCTAAACTTTCCTAACAAGGTGACTTAGATTGCTGGCCCAATAAGTTCTCTGTTTTAATACTACTTTGTCCTCCCTTTATAAGCAAAATAATAATAATAATAATAATAATAATAATAATAATAATAATAATAATAAAGTAAAAATAAAATAAATGAAAATAGACACATAAAATCACTTGTGGAGATCTGGGGACATAGCACAGTAGTCCAAGTGCCTACCTGGCAAGCACAAGGACCTGGGGATTGATCCCTGGTACCATATATCATTTCGGCTCAGAACCTCAGACATGCAGTGCAGGTCATCAAAACTGAGCTTGGTGGTGCCTGTAATCCTAGAACTGGGGAAGTTAAAGCAAAAAGATCATTATTAGTCCAAGCTGCAAATCTGTACTCTGTAACAAATAAATTCATTAATAAAAGATTTTAAAACAAAATAAAATCACTTAATGAATAAATCATTACAAAGAAGTTCTACATGAATCCATCCTCACATGATAAAATTAGATTTTCAGATAAACAATCCACAGGTAAATTTCAAAGAACTTGAAAAATCAAAGCAAACTAAAACTAAAGTTAAAGTAGAAGGAAGTAGTAAACAATAAAATTCAGTGAAATGGAGACAAAAATAAAAATAAAAGATTAAAGAAACAAACAGGTGGCTCTTTAAAAAACTAAAAGTAGACACACAATATTAGGTAGACTAATACTAAGAGGACTTGAAAGCAAAAAAAGAAATAGAAATACTACAACAGACACCACAAAAATACAAAAGTTCATTAGAGATTATTATAAAGACCTATGTCAATAAGTATGGTAATATAAATAAGCAGAAAAAAATCCTACAGGCATGTACCTGCTCAAAATTGAGTCATGATGAAATTGCAAACCTAAACTAATATATAAAAAATAATCAGATGGATTCTGTAATAAAAATTTCTATCAAAGAAAGACCAAAACCATTTGGCTTCACTGCTGTGTTCTGTCAAGCATTTTACAAAACTAGTAAAAATCCTCCATAAGTTATTCCCCCAAAACATTGAAGAAATTTAATTTTTTAAAAATACTTTCTCCGGGAGGCTGAGGCAGGAGGATTGGTGTGAGTTCGAGACCAGCCTGGGCTACAAAAGTGAGCTCAAGGCCAGCCTCCACTGCATAGCAAGACCCTGTCTCAAAAAGAAAAAAATAAAATAAAATAAAATAAATAAAAATACTTTCTCAGGGAGATAGCTCCATGGCACAAGTGCCTGCCTGGCAAGTGGTACAAGGTCTTGAGTTCAAACCCCGATCAGAAAAAAAATAAAATAAAGTAAAAGAAAAGAGGCTGGGGAGATAGCTCAATAGAATAAACACTTGCTTGGCAAGCACAAGGGCCTGAGTTCAATCCCCAGTTCAGAAAAAAAAAAAAAGAAAAGAAAATTATATATATATATATATATATATATATATATATATATATATATATTATATCATTCTTGTATTAGTCTCATATCAAAACCAGAGACAGACAAACATATAGAAAGGAGGGGAATAAAAGGAGCAATGGGAAAAAGGAGAAAGAAAAAAGAACTACAAGCTAATGTTCTTGATGAACATGAACACAAAAACCTTCAGTGGAACACTAACAATCAGTTTTGAAAAGATTCTTCACCATGGCCAAGTGCAGTTCCTTCCGAGGATGGATTTAACAACACTTCAATCCAAACAAGTCAATAAATATGATATATTAACAAAATGGAGGCAATAAACTATAGGGTTATCTCAATTGGTGTAATAAAAGCACTTGATGCAATTCAACTTCGTTTTCTGATAACAATGCTAAAGAATTTGGGTTCCCAAGGAATCTACACAAAAGAGGCATTTATCATAAACCAGAGATTCACATTATGTTAAATGAGAGGTAGTTCAAAGCTTCATTTCTAAGATCTGGAACATAAACATGACAATAGTGATTGCTTTCACCACTTTTATTAGCCATAATGCTGGAACTCATAACTAGAGCAATTAGTCAAGTGAAAGAAATAAAGGCATCCAAATCAAATCAGAAATGAAATAATCTGTTTGCAGTTGACATGATCTCATATAGTGAAAACTCCAGCAAAAACCTACTAGAACTAAAAATAAATTCACTAGAAGTGCAGGACACAAAATCAACGTATAATGTGAGAGGAAAGGAAATTCTAAGTCAACTGCATTGTGTCTTCATTATTAGTTTTTCTATCTGTGCTAAGATATGTCTCTAAAGTCAATGTTACTTTTATGTGTAATCTGCATTGTATTGATATTGCTTTAGGATGTCTAAAACCAGGGTAATATGTTACTACATTGGATAATGGAGATAAAGATAAATATTTTGTTCAGCTCACACCAAAAAACCGAGATACGAAACTTAGTAGTGTTATAGGGATATTCTCCAAGCATAAGTATGAGATAGATAAGCAGAAATAAAGAGCTCTCAGTGCCATAAACCCTAAACTCCCCAGAGTGCATGGTGGAATTAAAAGATAGCCTATAGGTCTACAAATCCAAGTGGGATCAAAACAATCACCTTAAGTAATATATACTCTGGTCCTTTCCTTTCTATACTTTTCCACAGTCTGATTAATTATTTAGGTTGGCTTTAGAATAGATCATGTATCAGACCACAACTTGATGAATGAATAAAGAAAACATACCTATTCACAATGCAGTACCAATCAGTCATAAAAAGGATCAAAGCCTGTCAAATGTAACATGAAGAAAACTAGAGAGCATGATAGGTGAAATAAGGCACATACAGAAAGATAGGATGCATGATCTCCCACATCTAAAATGAGGAATCTAAAAAAATTCCTCAAGGCAGCTGAGACTAGAGTGACAATTACCAGAGGTGGAGGATAGTGAGGGAGGGAGTATGTGTCAGTGTGTCCTAAGTTACAGATACGTAAGTACAAGGACAGCTTGGGTACTATGACAAAGTATTATGACTATAAATGACAATGATACATTGTATATTTTAAAAAGCTAAAAGGATGACTTTGATGAAGCCAGGCATGGTAGCGCATGCCTGTAATTCCAGAACTTGGGAGGCTGAGGCAGGAGGATCAGTGCAAGTTCGGAACCAGCCTGGGATACAAAAATGAGCTCAAGGCCAGCCTGAGCTGCATAGTGAGACCCTGTCTCAAAAAGACAAAAATAAATAAATAAATAAATAAATAAATAAATAAATAAATAAGTGACTTTGAAAGTTTCACTACAAAGAATGACACTGTAGGAGATACGGCTCAGTGACACAGTGCCTGCCTAGCAAGCGTGAGATCAATTCTTGGTACTAAAATATATGATTAATTAACTGCCTGGCAAATGCAAGATCCTGAGCTTGATGCCTCATACAAAATAAGTGAATAAATAAATAGATAGATAGATAGATAAAGTTAAGAATAGAGTGAATGATACCATAAGTTGCACAGCTCGTGGAGTCCTGATATGTGGTCATGGGAGGTTAACAGCAAACAAGACAGAGAAAAAAGGTGGGCCCATTTGGGACCTGGCCTCTCTGCTGGAGAGAAGCAGCAGTGAAAACCCAGCATGGTTTATGTCTTTGTTTATGCACAGTAAGAAGGAGGAAGCACACAATAGGAAGAAAAGTGCAAAGTCTCAGTGTTTTGTTGAGAACACTGAAAGCAAAACTTTCTCAGAGCTGTCTGCATTGTCGTGAACAGGGAGGAACACCACAGCTGAACACCTGCGGGACGGGCTTTTCTCTAATCCCAATAGCTGGTCGTCCTGCTCACCTCTGGTACTTTGTGATTTGGGGGCTGGCCCTGTTCTAGCCCAGCAAGTGTGGTTGATTTCCAGCTCTGTCACTCCCCACAGAATGATAAATGTTTAAGGAAGTAATTCTACTTAAACTGATTTACACATTCTGCAATGTATTCAGGTATTGGATCCATTAATACGTACGTTTTACATTTGTGTTAGTCAATTAAAGCAAAAATGAGGTCTATATTATTTTTCAATTACCATAGCATTTTTCAATTACAAAAAGGTGGAAGTATTTATAAAATGTAATTTCATTAAATATGTTTTTGGTTTTACAAATCGAGCAAATACATCTCAGAACCCTGAACTTTTAAGTGGTGACTCAAGTGACTTCTATGGAAATGGCAAGAAATAGAACACGTGACAGAATGCCCAACAACTATCATGTTTGTTTGGCTCCAAGGGCTTAGATGTTAAATTTTAACATGGAAACTGGCAATATTATACAAACTTTCATTTCTTCTTTGCTTGGTGGTTCATTATTTCCTTTGTGATTTTGTTCTATGAGATGATTCAGTCTGCATTTCAAGAAAAACTGGTGTGCGTTATTGTTTATCTCATCCAAAATATAAAGGAAGTATCATCTCTCTGCTCTTACATCCTGTCAAACCCTGTTGTTATCACCAATGATGAATTTGCACTCCCTGAATCCCTTTTGACTCTAGATCTTTGGCTTTTTTTCCTTCTTCACCTGAAATGCTTTCCTCCTGTTCCACTCACTGAACCCTGATAAGCACATCTTAACTTGGTAAGTCCTATTCATTTTACAAACACCATCTTTTCTGGGGTGACTTTCTTATCTGAGCCTTCTTGGACAGAAACACTCATCTAATTTTCCATGCATGCCCATGAAGTAGCCCTTTAAACACACTAAAGCCACAAGCGGTGTTTGCTTGTGTCTCTCTACCTTGGCGACAGTGACAATCTTTTTGAAAGTCACCAACTCTGAGTCACATACAAGCACAAATTGTAAATGTAAGACAATTTTCTACTGAGGCAGCCCTAGCTTCTCTGTTAGTGGTAAAGGAGCCATCAAACTTCTGTTTCTTCTATTCTGGTCTATAACACTACTAGAAGAATTATATCACATTAGTATTTTGTCCAATAAACTCTGGGGTGGATCAACTATCCATAAAATGGTGGGCATCATGAGATTAAGAGGTGTGGCTTCTCACACGTGTGGGCCTGAAGCTATTAAAGACACACTTTTTATTCCATCAGAACTGTGTGGAGGAACTAGGCTACAATGTGGTGTTTCTCATGTAATTATCAAATAATTTGCACAAGGCTTTTAAAGCAATCATTTACCAAAGCAAGCTACCATGAACGCAAGACTAAGAATTTCATTTGCAACTTATACGAACAAGTATGATCCCTTATAATAATACATTGTGTAATATTTGTAGTTATTTCAAGCTTGACAACTAAGTGTTTGTTCCTAATAGATTTTTTGAAACATTGCAGCTAATAGTTGAATATCACAGTGCTTCTTGTTCTTTTTGTTTTTAATCTCAGGAGAGGGTCTACAGGTAATCAGGGTCTAGATTGGTTGTAGTGATCCACCTGTTTACAGCCTGCCAAGAGATGGGATTATATGCATGCACCACCATGCCCAGTCTCAATTGCCACCTCAGTACACCCCAGAGGTGGGGCTGGCACAGCAGGCCCAGGGATTGAACCCCTGACCCCTGTGCCTGCTTGCAGACTCTTTAATCTGCTGAGCTATTTGGCCAGCCCAAAATTGCTTCTTGTCCTTAATCCTTTGAATATGGATAAAAGAGAAACTGTAATCATGACAATGAGAAACAAAGAGGAATAGTTTTGGAATTATATAAGATATTTACCACAGTTATCTAGCCTCTAGCAATTTCTTTATTCATTGTATATTTATCATCCCTAAGTTATTAATATTCATCATCCTTGTCTTTATCTTGCTACAAAGAACAGTAAACACCATAACTCTGGAATTTTCGGAGTTTTTTTTTTTTTCTTGTTAACAGATTACGTTCTCTAAAGTTTCTCATCAAAGCCCATCCTGATGTATAATTCATTTTAATTTAAAGTAAGGTTAATTCAATTTTGAGGCATATAATTTTTATTTCCAAACAGAAAACTATTGAATAAAAGAAATGCTTATTAAAGCTTATTAGTCAGTTTAGGGCTCAGTACATAGCACCTCAAAATTTGTACCCTTGGTACACTACATATTTAAACTCAAGCTGACCAAAAGGCCTCAGAGACCAGGTCATTCTGAACTTCTCTCATTCTTGTTTTCTACCCTACCTCTTCCCATGAAACAAGCCATAGAAGCGAGAATTACCCTTTCCTCAGGCATTTCCCCTCACCCAAAATGGAAGAATTCCTCTCCCCATAATACTCAGAAAGATCATTTCTTTCCTTCATGCACAACCCTTCCAGATGAGTCATGATCTGTACATGGGAGAAGGAATGCTACATACAGAAGCCAAGAACCTGAAAGAAAAACCTAGCTGTCTCCCTTTAGTCTACTGCCCTTCAATCTTACCATTTTATCCAATCACATCTTTGTATGTCCATTTTTCACTGAACATAAATAAAAAGAAATCATGGATTACTTTACTATTAAATATGGTCCCGGAATTGGCAGCATGAGCAGCATTTATTATATGTCAAAGCCTGAATCTTAGGCCTCATTCAGACCCACTGAGTCAGCACTATCAACATTTCAAAGACAGACAAGTTTGAAAATACTTGGGCTACAGAATAATTTTGAGGGTAGGTGACAGACTTAGATAAGCATATTACACAAATATCTTTCTGTAATGTAAGTTTAATGAGAACAGACATTATTGTAGTCAGTGTTTCCAAGAGAATAGATTTAATACACAATACATAATTTATACAATTATTTTATTAACAATCACCAGAAAAATCAAATGCAGGAGATCTGTCCAAATACTAGAGACCAAAAGAATCCATTTGAGGGTATGGATCCCATGGCATGGTTGTAAAGAAATCTAGCCAAAGACCTAGAACACATGGCAGTGTTCTCAATGAGTCCAACTAGAGGATTAGAGTCCAAGACAATGTGTCCTGCAAGTCTGTGTTGGAGATCTTCTCTGGGAAAGCCCAAGGGTCAGTGGTGGAAGTAGAAAGTCTGCGACAGCAGAGTGAAGCATCTGTGTCAGAGGACTGTAATAATGCTCGCAGCTGGACCAGAGCTCCCCCAAAGAGAAACACAGCCATCCCCAATGACAGTGAGGAGCCAACCTCCTCTGATGATGACAGGAAAGCTGAATTCCTCTAACAGAAACTAACACAAGCTTTTCCAAGGGAATCAACAGGACATCTTCCCCTGCAGTTCTCTTTTTACACTGTTGGCAACAATCTTCATGGACACCTTCCACACTCAGAACCACACTGCTTCAGTTCAGCTGGATGTTATAAATTGACCGCTAGTTAATCCAGCACAGAAATTGCTCACGAATATATCCCATACAGTAAAAGTTTTATGGGGAGAGGAATGCTCCTGGTTTTCTTGGGGGGGGGGGCTGAGGAAAGAGTAATTCTGGTTTCTATGATTTGCTTCGGGGGAAGAGGTAGGGTAGAAGACAAGGATGAGAGAAGCTCAGAAAGACCATGTCTCTGAGGTCTTTTGGTCAGTTTGCATTTAAAATACACAGCATACCAAGGGCATTTCTTTTATTTGGATACTATTCAATAGTTTTCTGTTTGGGCATAAAAAAAAAAAAAATCGTATGCCTCAAAACTGAATTAACCTTACTTAAAATTAAAATGAATTATAGATCAGGATAGGCTTTGATGAGAAACTCTAGAGAAAATAATCTGTTAACCATCTGCCCATCTCTTAAGTAAATAGACATTCGAGAAATGTCTATGGATGTAACAACCTCTTTTACCGTGCAATGTTGTTATTATTCATTATGTATGTCCCATTGTATTAAATCTTAATTTAATGTTACCTTGATGCTGCCAAGAATGGAGCATCAGCTTGAGGAAATAAATGCTGATCCTCTTAAGAAGCATCATTCCAAAGATACTTTCAGCATCCCCAAAAGGCTACAAGCTCACTGTAAATATTATAGTGATGGAAAACATTAGATTTGAGAAATAAGTGATATATATTTATTCTATAGGTCATAGAAGTCAGATTTCCAGCAGGTAATTTATTGTTTTGGTTGTTAGATTGTCATTTTTAGCAACTTTGCTCTAAATCTTACAAGATTAAGTTTTTTTTGTTTTTTTTTTTTTTACTCATTGAGGTTGTCTGTAATAATTTCCTTGGGCCTCCTTCTTTTCATTTCTCACTCAGTCTCATTCCTGTATATTAGAAATCCTTGAACTACCACATGGTTTTCAGGAATGTGATTTGTAATTAGAAACCATGAATGAAGGACCAGATCTTGATCTAGACTCTTGCACGGATCCTGATAAAGACTCTGATTTGCAATTAAGCACCTGCTGATCTTTGCAAATCGAGACAATGAATTTAACTCTTATTAAAGGTAATTGTGGAACAACTTTTATATAGAACTGTAAGGTATGAACACATTTCCTAATGCAATAAAAGTATAACTTTGATATCTAAAAATACTACAACAGTATAACTCGGTGTAAATGTGTAGTTGATAAAATCAAGGACATCTTTATGTGATGGAAAAAAGTGGTTTTGCTTATATGGGGTCTAAAGACACAGTGAAGAACCTCACTTCTTCCACTGTCATCAAAACATAGCTACTAGTAGGGCTGGCAAGATATCTCTGCAGAATAAGCGCTTGCTTAGGCAAACACAGGGGCCAGGAATCAATCCCTGGCACCACTTGCCATGCCAGCCCCGCCCTCAAGCGTCCTGAGCCAGCAATGGAGTCTGGGCATGGTAGCTCACTCCTGTAATGCTAGCACTAGGGAAGCAGAAAACAGGAGGATCACTATGAGTTGGAGCTGTGTAGTGAGACCCTACACATACAAAAACGAAAGATTCATAACTTGAATACAGACTTAAACGTATTTATTAATATATTAGGAAAAGAATAAACTTCTGCCTGGGGCTTTGCATTCTTTTTTCAACATCTATCCTTATTAATTATGCCTTCGGTATTCTGTGTTCTACCTCACGGAGCTGCTTGACATTCCCATTGTTTATAAGTTACTCTATGGCAGTGTGTGATAGCAACACAAAACTGCCTAAGACAGCAGTGCAATTCTTCTAAGATGATATATCCAAATTCAGCTCAGCATTCTGCTCTAATGTTCACCTGCTTCTATAATTATCAGCACTGTACTTTCACACTCAAAATGTCCCTTTTCAATGATAAATTGTGTATTCACCCAACTATAGGACAAAAGGTAGCAAAAATGGAGCAGAAAATCATGCTAGAAAATTGTCCTATTACCTAGGAAACTATACAAAAAGATGTAATGTAGGTGTAGTAGTTCTGAAGTTATTTTTATCTTATATAAACTCTCCCAGTATACAGAAAGAAAGGAGGCAATTACTGGTTTATGTTGTGACCACAAAGCAAAATTTTGGCAAGAAAAGCATTAAATAAAGAAAATATGGGGTAGTTTTTGTTTGACTACAATTGTGGAATTATTTTGTAAAATAATTAGGCTATCCAAATAATATTTATAGTCATTCTAAGAATTATTCAAGATTGAAAAAATCTAATATTAAGCATCTAGTTGCATAATTCAGTACCCAATATAGTAAGGATAGGAAAGCATTGGTAATATTTTGTATATATTCTTAAAAAGCTTACCTAACTTCATAAAGATATTTGACAAAAACCTACCAGAAAGCATTTTAAAATTTTTATTATTTTGAATACAAGAAGACAAAGTCTAACCAGATTCTGCACTGAAAAAAAGACTTCACCTATAAGCTAAGGATAGCAAGCACCCTGTTCTGAGCACACTGTTTAAAAAAATCATTTCAGGGCTTAGGAAATAGCTCAGTGACCTAAGAACCTGCCTGGCAAGCACAAGGAGCAGGGTTCAATCTCCAGTGCCATATGCCATGCTGGAGCTGTAATTCTAAGCGCATCATGCCAGGAACCAAAACTGAACGTGGTGATGCACACCTGTAATCCCAATGCTGAGGAGGCTCAGAAAGGAAGATCACTACAAGTCTGAGCTGTGTAGTGAAACCCTGTACCAGATATGTATAATCATTGCATCTGGGAAAAAGAATACAGGAGGAAAAGCTTACTGTTAGAGGAGGAGAAGATTAATGTTCTAAATTCACAAATACAACCACGCTAGAGAATCTAAACACACAAGAACTAGGGACCTCATGTGTGACTGCAGATAAGAATTATTCAGGAAAGCAGAGCTCATTCCTTCTGACCATGACCATTGCCAATATCAAGGTAGCAGGTTTGAAGTAAAAGGTAACAGAAGAGAAATACTGTAAGAGGAACAAGAGAGTGTGTAGACTACCACTCTATGCGACTCAGAATTAAAAGGATAGCCGGGCTTGGTGGCGCATGCCTGTAATCCCAGCACTCGGGAGGCTGAGGCAGGAGGATTGGTGCGAGTTCGAGACCAGCCTGGGCTACAAAAGTGAGCTCAAGGCCAGCCTGAACTACACAGTGAGACCCTGCCTCAAAAAGACAAAAAAAAAAAAAAAAAAAGAATTAAAAGGATAATTTTTTGAGTTCGTCGGTTGAAAGGACACTTCCCAGAGGTTCAAATGGCCAATATGTACATGGAAAAATGTTTGACATCTCTGGCCCCTGGAGAAATGCAAGTTAAATCCACCCTGAGATCCCACCTTGCACCAGAAGAAATGGCCCTTCTCAAGACATCAAATAACAACAAATTCTCAAGAAGCTGTGAAGAAAATGAACCTTCTACATTACTGGTAGGAATGTAAACTAGAAAAATTTCTATGGAAATCATCAAGGAGACTCCTCCAAACACTAAAATTATAAATTCCATCCAACTCTGCCATTTCCCTTATGACTATTTCTGAAAGAGTTAAAGATACCGTATCACAGGGACCCGTCCATACCCACATTTCTAGCAGTGTCACTCATTGAAGCTAATGTTGGAAGCAATCTATATGTTCACCAAAACTAAGTGGATAAAGACAATGCGGCCTTCATGCAGTCCTGCTGTGCCACAGAGAAGAAGAATCTTAACGTTTGTAGAAAAATGGATTCACCTTAGGAGAAGTAAATGTGAAGTGAAATAAATCAGACACACCTTATCACATGGCTTCTCTTATAGGAAAAACTCAAATTATGAATAAAGAGCAAATAAAAGGCAGATAATAGGAAAATAGTTTTATTAAAGGAAAGGGGATCAAGAAAAGAATTGTGATGTGTTATATACGTGTAACGACAACGTAGTCACAATCCTGTGTAAAGGCTCAGAGAGCCTCTGCAGGGGATGTCTGCCTGTGGCCACACCACACCTCTAGACAAAAGAGGCTTCTGGGCTTCGCTGAAGCTCCTCTTCTCTTTCCCTCTCCCAGCCTGCCTGGTAGTCCCAGAGCACTCCATCAAGGCTAAGGAGGTTTTTATTCCAAACTGGAAAATCATCTCCTGTTCTTCCTCATCTGAGTTCCTGTTCATCCTCTGCCAAGCTCCACTGAGCTTGGAAATTCAGTGGTGCTTCTCGAAGCAACTACCCCAGACTAATGCAGAGCCTCACAGCTTGACCCAGACCATAATAATTGATCATTAGTGCCCCTGAGGGGCATAAACTCCCAGTGTGATTCCTTAGGCTACCGCAGTAAGCTCTCCACTAAGGTGGATATTCTTTACTAAGAGCCAGGATCCATAGGCCTGAAGAGTAGAAAAGATTTTAGGTGCATCGCTCAATTTAGCTTCTCACTAATGATGAGGTAAGAGTGACTAGTGTCCCCATTTTATGGATGAAGACACTAGCTTAGAAACAACTCTGTTCACTTGGTTCATGAGTAGCAGAATTAGGATTTTTAATCAAATCAGTTCCATTACTAATCCTGTATACTCAAGTATATCACACAAGGAGTTGTATGAGTTCAACAAGGAAAATTATTAGCCACCAAATAGACTCTATTACATGAATATTAATATAATCTCATGGCTCAATTTAGGTTTTTTTTTTTTTTTTTTATTCGCATGACAAATGTTACAGGATGAGTTCTGACCTGTTCTATCATTATCAGAACTATGTGGACTTATCAACTTTATCCCCTACGGATCTGATATCACTGCCCCTCATCACTCCCTGTCTATGGGTTACAACAGCCAGTCATTCTTAAACCTGCTTTGAGTATACATACTCATTGTACTGGAATACATCTCTCTTGGATCCATCATTGAAGTCAAGTTCTCTCAAATAAGCTCTCAGAAAAACCTATGCCAAAATATGGACCTCAGGTGCCAGTAAGATGGCTTAGCTGACAAAAGCATCTACTTAGGCAAGCCCAGAGGGTACAGTTCAATCTCCAGCATCACATGCCATGCCAGCCTTGTCCACAGGGCAGGCTGAGCTGGCCATAGAGTCCTGGAGGAGTGGTGCATTCCTGTAATCCTAGTGCTGGGGAGGAAGAAAACGTGAGGATCATTATGAGTGAGAGCTGCAGAGTGAGACCCTGTAACAACCAAATACAGTTTTTTTTAAAAAACATGGATCTCAAAATATCTTCAAAATTTTAATTCCTTACAAGTTAAGGTGGGTAACCTTTCCCTATCTCCAACAGGAAAGTCATCAGTGCATGAACTTCCATAGCCCTTCCAAAACATGATCAGGAAGTTACATTCATATCCTGGTTGCAGGCTGGAGATACGAGAGAGGCTGCGTTGGAGGCCTGGTGAGCCACTCTCCAGACACATAGCACCCAGATTTAATGAGAAGAAAAAGCTGGAATGAGAAGTATTCAAATTTTAATGATTTAATACTTTTACTTCAAAACCCATAGCAACTCCTGCCATCTGGTCTTGTTTTTATTTTATTATCACACCAGAGGGAATCTCAGCCTACTACGTGATAAAAAATAAAAAAATAAAAAATAAATAAAAATGAAGCACCAAATTCTTCCTTTCTCCCATACTCCATCTCCAGTTCTGAGTGCAGAGTTTTGCAAATCAAATCCTTGCCATTATTTTTCCAGAGGAACAATTCTGGCTGGAGTGAAAAAGAACTCCATGTAAGACGAGCACAAAAGGTGTTTTGTTTCTTTGAAATGAGTGTAATTTATACAGCTGTTCATGGAGCAAAGCTGTTTTAGGAAATGGATGTGAGCCTGAGCAGAAGCTCGGGAGCCTTGGCATCATTTCCCTCAGAGCTGTCCTCAAACTGAGTCACCTCACTCTACCCTGACTGTCCGTCTGCATTCAAACCCCAGAAGAATAAAGCGAAGGAAGAGAATAAAGAGAAGTCTGAATATGGAGAACCAAATGATAAACTTCATGAAAGCCACTTTTTTCAAACTGTGTAGTTCAATGCTTTGTTCATGGTTCTGATTCAGAAAGAGACTACAATACTCAAACAGGGCCAACTGTCACCCAAGGGTGAATTTTACATACACATTCATACTCTTGGAAGAGAGAACTTAAATGGAAAAAGAAAATTATGGAGTAAGTGAAAGAAGATATCAATACCACCCTTCCACTGGTGATGAGCACTGCTTATATCAAAGCTGAAGAGCATTTGGCGGCATAGGTTTAGTTCATGGGCCACGTCTTTATTCCTAAAGCTCCTTTTCTTCCTCTTTAAGTTATCAAAACTGGGCCTGGCAGGATGGCTCAGTGGCCTAAAGTGCCTGCTTAGGAAGGTTTGGGCGGCTGCAGGGACCGCGGTTCGATCCCCAGCACCACATGCTGTGCAAGTCCTGCCCTCAGGGGAGGCTGAGCAGGCCATAAAAATAAATAAACAAACAAAAGTTCTGAAACAAGAAAAAAATAACATAAAATAAATTTTAAAAAAAATAAGTAATCAATGCATCATTTTATCTCCTCCAAGCCTATTGTTATGATTTGTGTCTATTTGTCCCCCACAAAGCCTCATTCAGTCGTTGAGGCAGGCTTCTAATGTTTCTGATTAATCCGTGAGCCAATGCTGGGATTATGGGTGTGAGTGCTACACCCACCCGAGGGCGGACAGCCTGAATTCAGTATAATGGAGAAAGGCTTGGTAGCTGCTACAGCTGCTGCTCCTCTCTTTCTCATCTTTTTATTTTGCTGTTTTCTACCGCCATGAACTACTGTCCTCTACCAGGTGCCACT